>JAWNNQ010000687.1:0-15286 GCA_035044765.1 Leucophenga montana
GACGTATTGCTAACAAGTTTGGAACGCAAAACTTGCAATTCACTAACTCCAGCATGAATAGCACTGACTATATACGGATCCGTGACCATAATCAGCTACCCAAGTCGGCAGAAAAAAACTATTTTTCAAGCACTGTTGGCTAATTTCTTGGTCTGGCTAGCATGCTAACTGCATCTAAATTTGATTCAAACTATTTGAGGCATACTGGCAAGGCGTAGAAGCACATTAATGATCACAAAAGGTCAATTTTAAGGGAATGGTGCCAGCTTGAGCTTGGAATTATTGCTAAAGCTGGCAGATTCCATGAAAAATCGAATTTTTAATGTTAGCAGTTGCCAAGGCTGCACGATAAATAAGTAAATTATCGAATTTCAATTATTCTATTTGGTATTTTTTACTTTTAAGTGTTTAAATCAAAAGTATCTTTTAATTTTTAAATGGTTGAAAATTCCACTTTTTGGTTTTATAGTGTGAAAATGGTATTATCAGTTTGTCTGATAGTTTGTTTGTCGATCTGATCAAGAATACATAAAGTATATGTATTCTTGATCAGATCGACGAAACGAATCGATCTAGCCATGTCCGTCTGTCCGTCTGTATGTTGTCTGTATTTTTGGGTAGCACCCATACAAACCTGGCGCCCACTTTTGACTTTTTGTATGAAAAACTTTTTTATTGTAGTCAATATCAACTTAATAATTGATATAGTAACTTAGAGTAGACGGATGCTTGACATATACATTAATGGTACAAACCTACGGTCCACTTTTGACTTTTTGTAAGAAAAACTTTTTTATTAAAGTCAGTATGAGGTTGAAATGCGATATGGTGCCATTTAAAAGAAAGCCGCTCCACATACATATACAAATGGGCGAGGCCTGCCCACTTTTTGAGGTAGCCCCCATACAAACATACTGTCCACTTTTGTGTTTTTGTAAGAAAAACTTCTTTATTAAAGTCAATATTAGCTTGAAATGCAATGTTTTGCCTTTTTATGTTCAGCCGCTTTACATAAATAGACTAAAGGTTGTAGCCCGCCCACTTTTTGAGGTAGCCCCCATACAAACTCACCGTGCAATTTTGTTTTTTTTATGAAAAAATCCTTCATTTAGATCAATATTAGCTTGAAATTTGATTTTGTGGATTTTTATGGACAACTGCTTCATATACATATACAAATGGGCGTATTCCGCCCACTTTTTGAGGTAGTTCCATATAAACCCACAGTTCACTTTTATGCATTTGTATGGAAAACGTCAATATCAACTTGAAATTCGATATGGCGGCATCTTACTAATCTACTACATCGCTTCATACACATGTACTAGTGAGCGTGTACCACCCACTTTTTGGGGTAGCCCATATTTAAGCCCACACTTTTATGTATTACTACTTAAAGTTTCGTGTGAATGGTAGTATTAGTATTTCGGTTCAACCGAACTTAACGTTTTTTCTTGTTATCTCTCACTTATAAATCTCAACTTATAACTACTATGCTTATTTTATTAACTGTGATTTGAAGGATTTGTTTTGCGTTTAAATTATCGAATGGCTTCAACAAAATAATCTTAATATTGCAGTTTGTATTAAATTTTTATTCCGATGTTCTATCTTTGTATATACACGCTGAGCTCTCGGAGACTTCATATTTAGTATAAACGCTTTTGCTATTGAATCTAGAAACACTGCATTTGGTCAGGGGTTTCGCTAACGTTTTAAGTTATTAAATTTTCAAGTACAAAAGTGCTGAAAAAACTGTTGATGTTGTTTTTTGGTCTATTTTTAGAAAATTTGAATTTAATTTTGTTGTACTTACACTTCTTGTGTCGAGGCCGTGACAAATTGCTATGTCCAAAACGTTAGTACGTTTGCTTTCCTGAGAGTGAGAATAGAATAATTTTTTTTAAAAGAACGCAGTTCAGCAATTTTTTTTCATTTATGTTTAGCAGCTCTCGTACCCCACCATTGGTTTTTTTTTTAATAAAATCGCTCCAATGAGAAAGTAGTAACCCAGAATATTAAACAAGTACTGAAACATATCTTGCGAGACTCAATGACGTGGCGTGTATTCGTGGTTCTCCGCTAACTTGGGCTTTCACTGTACACAACGCATACTCTAAACCGCAAACATTTTGCATAGTTTTATGGTATGGTATTGGAAATAATTAGTAGATAAATAGTATGTATATATATAAAGGGTGCGCCACATTCGTTATTTTATTTAGCATATTCTTTACCATTTATTCCAAATCTGCTTTTCAATAGGATAATTTCAATACGCATAGAGCAGCTCTTTCTCGGACATTCGGCATAAAATTTGGTTCGTATGTTAGCTTTGAGTGCGTCAATGGTCTTCGGCTTGCTGACATAAATAGCCCCACAGAAAAAAGTATGATGAAGTAAAATTCAGAGAACGAGCAATCAAATCACCATTTTTCGACACAACATGTCTCGGGAACTTGCGCTGCAGGTGTGACAAGGCACCGTCTTGTTGAAAATAGAAGTTTGTCAGACCTTTTCACGCATTTATGAGTCTCAAAGTGTGCGCCAATCTCCAACGATAGCCTGCGCCGTCAACGGTCTCTTCAACTTTGAAGAAAAATCTTCCGTTGATAGTTTCTGAGTATACTCCGGCCCAAATGGTGACTTTCTTATCGTGCAGTGGTGTTTCGTAAATGACTTTGTTCCCCAAATTCGAGTGTAAAAAGAACTTCGTTCGTCATTAAAACTTTGTTCCAAAAATCGGGCTCGGCATCGGGCATCGGCGACACGGCAACAATTTTTGAGTAAGTTGCACTTTGTATGCGATAAATGCGATGAATATCCAGCTTCATAATTTTTCTTAGATTCGTTCCACTCACATGTAAGACACATTTGTATTATCTCCAATACTTTCTCTCTCTCCGTCTCTTTCTCCGTCTCTCTCTCTCTCTTACCGCTTCAAAAACTTCATTGAACGCATTCGAATTTGTTGTTAGCGAGATGCTGCTACAGAGCCGTACACAAAGCAATTCTTCGGCGTCGAATTGCGCCCATATTATTTACAATAAGCACAGCAGAGTTTTGACAATTGAACAATTGTGCGTACTTTTGATGTGTATAAAATGGTATTGAATGCCGTTTTAGAAACATGCACATTTGACGAAATCGGCTGAAAAATGGCTATGTTGATATTTCAAAAATATAGATGGCGCACCCTGTGTGTATATGGAGTCCTACATTCATTTATTCTATTGTAGTGCGATATATTCGAATTTTTTTTATTTATCTTTTTTTTTTATGCAACAATTGCAAATTTGCTGCATACTTTTAGGCTGCATCGTTTTTTGTTTTTTTTTTACTTTTATGTACGCCTTTGTATTTGCCATATGTGTATCCTTTAGCTTTTCTTGTTGCGCTGCCTTGTACCGCTTGTGGGTGCTTTCAAATTAAATTATTTGTTTTTGTGCGCGCTTCCTTTTTTCTTTTCTTTTCTTTTCGTTTTTTTTTTTGTACTACATATTCAGCAAAAATGTAAAAATTAAAAAAAGAAAAATATTATTTTTTTCTAGTTTTATCCTTGTTAAGCGTTTGTGCTTTTTGTGGCGGTCATTATTTAGTCGCGCGCCCTCTCTTTTTCACTCTTTCTCATTATGCCTTTGAACTGCACTGTGTAGGTATGTACTAGGATTTGTCGTTTAATGTTCTTGTTATTGCTCGGCGCAGCTTAAATTGTTACACGGTCACTGCGGAGGACATTCATTTATGTATATATATATGTATGTATATGGAAATACATATGTATATATACACGTACATACTTAGATATATACATAGTTATATAGGTAGAGCCTTCAAAGCAGTAGCGCCCATTTTACCAGTTTTTCTATGTATATATAGCTCTATCTCTCTCTATCGCCATTTTAAGCGCTATATTTCTAAATCGCTTGCCACGGCTCTTCAGTCGCTGTCAACGTCGACGTCGATGTCGTCTTCATCT
Source organism: Leucophenga montana (assembly GCA_035044765.1). NCBI lineage: Eukaryota > Metazoa > Arthropoda > Insecta > Diptera > Drosophilidae > Leucophenga > Leucophenga montana. The sequence goes on from JAWNNQ010000687.1 coordinate 3,980, forward strand.
TCAGTCGCCAAATGCTGACATTGATGTCGTTTATTTGTTGCGCTTTGTTTTTGCTTTTGTTTTTGTTGTTTTTTCTTCATTTTGTATTGTTGTTGTTGTTGTTGTTGTTGTTTGTTGTTATTCTGCACGTAATTCGTTGCAATAATAACAATGGCAGCGGCAACAACAAAAACAATAAAGCACATTAACTTCATGTGCGTTCTCTATCTCTATGCACACACACTGCCTCTCTCTCTCTCTCTGTCTCTCTCACACACACACACACACACACACTTCCACCTAGTATGTATGTTGTTCGCCCTTGTCCATGCCTTTTTATACTTTCATTTTCCTTTTTGACTTTGTTGTTTACAATGTGTGTTTGTGTGCTTGTTTCGTAATAGTATACTATAACAACAGCAACTACAAAGCCAAGTACAGCTATAATAATAACAAATACAATAACAACAAAAACAACTATTACGAAAATAACACGAATTTCTTGCACAATACAAGAACAACAATAACAACAAAACAAAGAGGAAGAGGAAGAAGAAGAAGAAGCAAAACATTATCAAGGCGAACCGAACGCATGCAGACGACGCCATTATTGCTTGCAAATGCACACAAACATACACACACACACACACACATGCATATAGGGTGTTCGCTAAAATGCAGCCGATTGAGTGCATAAGTTAGAAAAAGACAACAACAAAAAGCACAAAAATTGTTGTAAAAATTGCAAAAATAAATAACAAAAGTCTTTTTTTTTGTTGTTTTTTTTTTCAAAACAAATTTTAGAATTTTTCAAACGAAACTCATCACACGCGCACACACACACACACACACACACACACACACACACACACATGAAGATACAGATATATTCACATAATGCAAGAAGAGCCAACTAACCTGCAGCGATGCCAATTTGGCTTTTATTATTTTGAAATTTTTTTTTTTTTGATTAAAATGAGCAAATAACAATTTAATCGGCATATACGAATCGAATATCAGCTACACACTTTATACAAATAATAATATGTACTTTGAATATTTCGTAGAATATGACATTTTATGGCTACATTTTTTCAAGCAACTTCAAAAGTTTGAGCTCATTTAATTTAGGACTAAAGCTGTACGCAAATAGATAAGTATGTGCGAATGTATGTATGTAACATGCAACTTTTTTTGCAACTTTTCATTGAGTACATGGAGTATTACTGGAATATCTATACTGCTTGCGAAACACTCAATTAATTGTAGCGGATGCTCGCTAATCGATACATTTCGAAAAGTAATAATTTCGACTGGGCCGCCGTAATTGAAGCGCAAGGCTTATACCAAATAAATATGATTCTTTGGCGCAGCTTTGGCCAACACACGCCAGAAAATCGCCCAAGTTTCACTAGTAACACTGCAAGTAGTGATACAAAATGTCGAAAAAAATGGTATTTTGCTTATGTACGACTGTGCAGTAGGCTAACATTTGCCGTATATTATTTTCAAAAACTGACTAAACAAAGTATAAAGTTCCATATTTTTGTATATAATAAACGAAGCATAAACGAAGCTTTTATGCAAATTATTAAAAGCAACTTCGACTATGAGCATCGGCAGCTGAGTCAATATACACATGCTCAACTGTCCATCCGGCTGTTTAAGACATGAGAGACTTTTAGAACTAGAGAGACCAAACTTGAACATTTGGATTCTATTTAATTGTGCTCAGATAGAGTTTAGCAGTAAAACACAGTTTATGTTTTTAATTTATTTCATTTTTTATACTCTGTTCGCATAGGGTAAAGGGGTACAAGTTTATGCGAATGAAAAGCAAAATGAGACGTAGCACAGCCTTTAAGTGTTTATAAATTATTGAACACCATCAACATTTGGGGCGGTCCGCCTGTTCGGCTGGAGCTACGCTAGATACTTTAAATGTACTCATTTTGATTCTTGTTCTTCGTGTTTCCGCCTGTCCATCCGTCTGTCTGTATGTCTGTCTGTCTGTCTGAGAGAAAAATTCTCCATCTAGAGAAGATTTAGATAAATTAAACCCTCTGTATAGGGTCTCTAGGTACCGCACTGCTACAAAAGGAACCATTTAAGCGCAGTGGTATAAAAAACAAATTCAGTTGTCAATTTTTGCGAAATATGTATTTGTTATTTTTTCATTGTAAGCCATGATTTTCCTCAAAAACTTATTTGCATATTTTTTAAAATAGTTTGTTGAAAGCAAAATAATTTAATTACTATGAAAAAAAAAAAATATAGCGTATCGAGCACATCGACTATAACTCTCTCTGGTTTTTTGTTCTCATTTTTTTGTTAATTGATTTATAAATTAATATTAAAATATATAAAAGAGGTAGAGTTATCCTGAAAACAAAACAGGTTTTTGAGTAGATAAACGCTTTTCCTGAAGTTTATCGAACAAACTCGCTATTAGTGTCTTTCGCACTTTTAAGATGGCTCACGCATCTGGTGCCTGAATGTAACAATTATGAACAAGTTTCTAATAATCATTTTTCTTCGTCGACAGAAGACGTGCTGAGTTTTTTTTTTTAATCTAAACTCGCATACACTAAAATGTTTGGTCTACAATAGAATACTGCATGAATTAATTCATTCCAGCTGCTTAAAGAATATACACTCATTCAGATTCAACAGTGATGCAATCAATGTAAGACATGCTATGTAAAATGTCAACACTCGTAAAACAAAAAATTTCACTTTACTAATATTCACTTTGAATGAATGAATGAAATATAAATTCATTGCACTATGAATGCATGAACATTCAAAACATTCATTCGAATGTTTCGAATGTTTCGAATGTTTCGTTGGCATTCGACATTAACACAAAGAACTTTTTCACGCATTTTTACTAGCAATTGTTAGCCTGAGTGGCAAAAAGTAGAAAATATACACTTTTATAAGGCATTATAAGCAGGATGAAAGAGCTGCTGTATAGTAATGTTTTGTGCTCGTTGAATTCTATGCTAAAACTTTTGATGCAATTGTGCTGCATGTCGAGATTATCGCTTGGTTTAGGTCAAAAGGTTTCTTTTCCACCAGCTCAAGCAATCACCGAAGCTGCTCTTATTTTCTAAATATGCGCAACATTTGCATGCTACACAAAATCAGTGCTCGGTTCAAAGTCTGTCCTCAGTTTGAAGCCGTGTGCTCATGAGTGACGAAGCACATCTCACGCTGTGTAGAAGTGTTAATATGCAGAATATTTGCTATTGGAACACTCCAAATTCCTAAGCGATAAATGAGTTGACTGTACATTAAGCAAAAGTTACTTTCTGGTGTGTTGTTTGCACGGAAAATGGATTGATTGGATCTTCTTTTGGAAGACGACAATATCACACGAGTAATGGTCAACGGAATGCGTTGATATGCGACTTTTTCTTTGCAACTTTTCATTGAGTACATGGAGTATTACTGGAATATCTATACTGCTTGCGAAACACTCGATTAATTGTAGCGGCTGCTCGCTAAACGATTCATTTCGAAAAGTAGGACATCCAAAGCTACAGTTGCATTGGTGTACAAGACACCTCTGTTGCAAATACTAGACATAGGCTTGTTGATCGTGATCCTTGCTCAGTTATTAACTAGCTATCACAAATTTTACGCATTTAAATAAGACTATGGCGCGGTATGTTACCACGAGAATGAACATATCCATCTTCGATGTCTGCAATAGACCTACATAGTATGAGTATGTACCTTGCCATTGTCGACATAGAATATAGTGAATTAGAATGAGTGTGACTTGCCCGAAATCATTCATACAATTCACATACATTAAATTAATGCGCTCTATCATTCATTCATATTCATTTTAATGTGAATGTTTCATTTGCCATTTTGACAGCAATCAAGCAAGAAGTCACTTTTAGTGCAGCTGTTTAGATTTATTTTGCTATAAAGTTCAGTGACGCCAAAATATACTATATACGCTTTAATCAAGTGCAGGGCATATAAATAAAATGGATATAGCATAAAGGCGATAAAGTTGTGCAACAACTAGAAACAAAAAATGAAGTTTTCAACGCATTTCCGCTTTTGTTTCATGCAACGTTTCCGTTTCAGTATTATTTCGTTTCCATGTTTCGCTGCAATTGTGCGTCTATGATAACAAATTGTTTAGGTATATAAGTATACATATATATATATATATATATATATATATATATATATATATATATAGAGAGAGAGAGAGAGAGAGAGAGAGAGAGAGAGAGAGAGAGAGAGAGAGAGAGAGAGAGAGAGAGAGAGAGAGAGAGAGAGAGAGAGAGAGAGAGAGAGAGAGAGAGAGAGAGAGAGAGAGAGAGAGAGAGAGAGAGAGAGAGAGAGAGAGAGAGAGAGAGAGAGAGAGAGAGAGAGAGAGAGAGAGAGAGAGAGAGAGAGAGAGAGAGAGAGAGAGAGAGAGAGAGAGAGAGAGAGAGAGAGAGAGAGAGAGAGAGAGAGAGAGAGAGAGAGAGAGAGAGAGAGAGAGAGAGAGAGAGAGAGAGAGAGAGAGAGAGAGAGAGAGAGAGAGAGAGAGAGAGAGAGAGAGAGAGAGAGAGAGAGAGAGAGAGAGAGAGAGAGAGAGAGAGAGAGAGAGAGAGAGAGAGAGAGAGAGAGAGAGAGAGAGAGAGAGAGAGAGAGAGAGAGAGAGAGAGAGAGAGAGAGAGAGAGAGAGAGAGAGAGAGAGAGAGAGAGAGAGAGAGAGAGAGAGAGAGAGAGAGAGAGAGAGAGAGAGAGAGAGAGAGAGAGAGAGAGAGAGAGAGAGAGAGAGAGAGAGAGAGAGAGAGAGAGAGAGAGAGAGAGAGAGAGAGAGAGAGAGAGAGAGAGAGAGAGAGAGAGAGAGAGAGAGAGAGAGAGAGAGAGAGAGAGAGAGAGAGAGAGAGAGAGAGAGAGAGAGAGAGAGAGAGAGAGAGAGAGAGAGAGAGAGAGAGAGAGAGAGAGAGAGAGAGAGAGAGAGAGAGAGAGAGAGAGAGAGAGAGAGAGAGAGAGAGAGAGAGAGAGAGAGAGAGAGAGAGAGAGAGAGAGAGAGAGAGAGAGAGAGAGAGAGAGAGAGAGAGAGAGAGAGAGAGAGAGAGAGAGAGAGAGAGAGAGAGAGAGAGAGAGAGAGAGAGAGAGAGAGAGAGAGAGAGAGAGAGAGAGAGAGAGAGAGAGAGAGAGAGAGAGAGAGAGAGAGAGAGAGAGAGAGATATATATATATATATATAGAGAGAGAGAGAGAGAGAGAGAGAGAGAGAGAGAGAGAGAGAGAGAGAGAGAGAGAGAGAGAGAGAGAGAGAGAGAGAGAGAGAGAGAGAGAGAGAGAGAGAGAGAGAGAGAGAGAGAGAGAGAGAGAGAGAGAGAGAGAGAGAGAGAGAGAGAGAGAGAGAGAGAGAGAGAGAGAGAGAGAGAGAGAGAGAGAGAGAGATATGATATATATATATATATATATATATATATATAGAGAGAGAGAGAGAGAGAGAGAGAGAGAGAGAGAGAGAGAGAGAGAGAGAGAGAGAGAGAGAGAGAGAGAGAGAGAGAGAGAGAGAGAGAGAGAGAGAGAGAGAGAGAGAGAGAGAGAGAGAGAGAGAGAGAGATATATATATATATATATATAAATTATATAAATTATAATACTTGTTGCAGTTCAAGTAAAAAAAATTCGAATTCGTTAATATTTCCAGAAAAGATAATAAGTGAAAAACTCGATATGTACTATATAAAAAAATAAAATCCAATTAAAAAAGTTAACTTTAATTTACGCTCAAATGAAAAACTTTTTATTATTGTATTTTCTTATTAATGAATATTAATTTTTGCTCATGGCAATTTTCACATTTAATTTTTTCAGTTTGTAAAACTCGTAAAACAGATGCACAATTAAGCAAATTAATAATAAATGAAAAAAACAAAACAAAACAAAAAAAAAAATCAAGACAAATACACAACAGCACAAATTATTATATTAAATAAATAAATAAAAAATATAAAAAAAATAAGTTTAAAGTTAAAATCAACTGCAATAAGAGCGAAATTGTGGCAACATTATTTAATATTGCAGAGAAACAAAAACAATTATGCACACGGAGAACATTTTTGAACGCATCATCAGGCCAGCAAGTGAAACTTTAACTAAATAATTAATTATGTTAATCAAGGTAAGAGTTTTTCTTTTACTTTATGCATTAAGCAGCGTACACGGAGTGCTTTGTTACGCCGCTCAATACTAATTCTTATATATGGTGGCGTGGCAACAACTATTTTTTTTTCTCAGTGGAACTTATTTTTTTTTCTTCTGTTTTTGCTCTTTACATACACTTAAAGCTCGAAAAAGTCTACGTACACCACAAAAAAATTTGGAATTTTAACTCTAATCGCAAATATCTCAGCTAATGGTTTAATGTATTGAATCAAACTTTGTTTTATTGTAAAGTTTTCCAGTAGGGCCCCGCGACGTTGTACGCGGCCTTCCCTTTTACCCTGCCACTCCTGCTCCCTGCCACTTCTTCGCTTCCACATGCTCCTTCTTATTGAAACAAAAAAAAAAAAAAAAAAAATGGTATGTAAATCTAAAAAATCCCAAATATTTTCTGTTTAAAAGCATTACCGCAAAAGTCTACGTACAGCTGCATGCCAGACGCATGGAATGAGCAAATATGTGTTTACCGCTATCTAACAATATTCTGAGAAATGCTAATCTCATTTTGCAGTTTTAGTTCATTGTTTTTCAATCAATTGGGCTGTGTAAATTTTGCATATTATTTGAGTGAAAATCGTATAGAAAAATTGAAAAAGTACTAGGGTGCAGAGCTCACTCATCAATACAAAGACTAGTAACTAACAATACTTCAACAAGTTCCATTCTGGCAAATCCCCAATTATGCTGTCCATCTCTCTTAACAAAACGAGAGAAAAAACGCGACATTCAGTTAGTGCGACAGAATCCAAGCTAACCAATTAAAACTGGAAGTAGATGAAAGTTATTCAAAAATAATTTCCGATGATACAGACCTGTTAAAAAAAAAAGAAACCATTTCTTAGCTGTAAATAAGCAGAATCGCTTAGAGTTTGCTAAAAAGTACGTATCCAAGCCCGCAGAGTTTTGACATAGGGTTTTTTTTTCGGATGAGAGCAAATTTTGTATTTTCGTGATGAAAGGAAAAACTCTAGTATGAAGAAAGAGCAGCACGGCTTTTGAAAAGGAAAATTTGTAGTCAACCGCAAAAGATGTTGGAGAGGAGTTGTGGCTTGGGGTGTATGGCACCCAATAGTGTTGGGGAACTAACATTTATTGAATCAATAATGGACCAAACTAGTTATATCCAAGTTTTGAAGCATAATTTACTGCAAAGTTCTCAGAAGTTAGGGCTGCAAGAAGAGTTTTGGTTTCAACAAGACAACGAAGCTTTGGCTTCTTCTATACAGATAAATAAAATTGGAGTGTCTGTTTGTAATATTAAAATAACCGCTTTTTACTAAATGTATATGGATACATATATACGGTACATATACCAAAATAAATTTGTTTACAATTTTTGTCTGTCTGTCTGTCTGTCTGTCTGTTTGTTTGTTTGTTTGGGCTAATCTCTGAAACGGCTCGACCGATTTTTATGGGACTTTCACTGGCCGATAGCTGATGTAATAAGGAGTAACTTGGGCTACTTGATTTTTTTTAGAAATTTCATTACTTATTTTTATTAATATAAATCTATATATATAAAAAAATGCATATATATATATATATATATATATATATATATATATATATATATATATATATATATATATATATATATATATATATATATATATATATATATATATATATATATATATATATATATATATATATATATATATATATATATATATATATATATATATATATATATATATATATATATATATATATATATATATGAGAGAGAGAGAGAGAGAGAGAGAGAGAGAGAGAGAGAGAGATATATATATATATATATATATATATATATATATATATATATATATATATATATATATATATATATATATATATACTTTTCGTTTCAAAAAATCCAATTAACACCGTGCCAAACACTTCCCCCACCAACGACTTAATATCACAACGGTTGTGTCTCAACGACTTCGTTTAAAAATTGATTTCCAGCGCTTATATCATACTTTTTTAAAAGGGTGGTTGGCGAAGAGGTGAAAGGGGACAATGTGCCACAGCGAGGCGTGGCAGGGTACAGCTAGTTATAATATAATAAATCAGTTGAAGACCTAACCCCATTGTCCGGACCTGATTCCCATAGAGCATTTGTGGGACTTACTCGAACGCAGAATCCGTCAACAAACCATTACCTCCAAAAATATGAAAAGATACCTAATAACGGAGGAATGGAAAAAAATTAGAACTGAAGTTAAAAAATTATTTGTGGACTCCATGGCAAGACGTCTTACAGAGGTACTGCGAAAAAGGGTTATCCTACCAGTTATTAACACATCATTTTCTTCAAAAAGAAGCCTGTACGCAGACTTTTGCGGTAGTACTTTTATGCCATGTTGTAGCATAAAATGAATTAAAACTAGAATTTTAAGTATTAAAATGCAATTAGTTAAGAGAATATAATAAACTATATAATAAAACAAAGTTTTGATTGAATACATAAAACATTAGCTGAGATATTTTCCATTAGAGTTAAAATTTCAAATTTTGTTGTGGTGTATGCAGACTTTTTCGATCAAGTGTATAACGCATACCGACACTAATTGATTTGCATCCAACAGTTCAACACGAGCACCCATGCCGCCGATTTTGCTATCAATTTGCAGTTTTTCTGTTAAATTTATTAATAGTTGGCCTTGATTTGCATTCAAATTTGCTTTCTATAAAAAATTTATTATAAATTACGTTAAGAGAATATGACAAAACAATTTTTGAGCTAAAAGTAATAGTAGAGAAGTACACTGGATCATGTTTATAGCAAATCTATTCGCTGGGAAAAACTGACGCTGCACTCTCAAGATACTGAGATGAACGTACAAGTCAGACGTACGGCGACATTGTTTGGGTTGGCAGGGCTAAACTAACTGAATAAGATAAAAAAGTTAGCATGTACAACAAGAAACATGCAAACATGTTCTCACTTTTGCTCCCCACTGCATAACAGATGCCTAGCGCCCCATTAGTTGTACTTTTAAATCGAATGCTGCAACAGCTTAATATACAACAGCGGGCAGACAGAACCATTCGCAGTATAGAAAAATATAGAAAGCTATATCAGTAAAAAGTTTAGAAAGCTTCTAATGGACGTGCATCCGCTACGACAGTTTCCTAGTAATAACCTAGGAATGAAGAACAACCTCATTAAAATTGGAAGAATACAAATTTGAATTATTACATTAAACCACAAATAAAAAGCTGATTTACAGATGGCTCCTTGACGGAGAGAAGGATGGTACTGGTGCTGTAGTCTTCGGACCTCTCACAAGCAACTTTGTTTGCTAGCAAAAGAGATAGAAATTAGAGCCAAATATAGGTATAAGAAAGGGAAAATTACTGCTAGGCCTCTATAATAACAAACAAACTGAAATCTGCAAAGGACTCAAGTAGAACACTCTTAGAATGGTAACATGTTTACTGACGGGACATTGCAGAAACTTATGTACAAGATACTTATATAATGTTGATATCGAAAGTGACAGCATCTTTAATTTTGGTTGGAAGAGGAGAAGACCCCGAAACACACACTAGAAGATTTCCCAGAGTTGACCTTAACCAGGCTCAAACATCTTGGCAGTTACCAAGTAACAGGCAGAGCTGTGCATTCACTAAACTCAAAGAAAATAGTGGATTTCTTTAAAGCAGCAAAACTGGGTAAAGTGGCAAAACCACCGATCGCGACCGTACTTCACAACAGACCTTTCTGACCTATCTAAATACCTTCTGACAAAAAAAAAAAAAAAATACCAGGAAATTGTTTAAAAAACCAACACAGTTTAATGATTCTTTGATATTTACTTTGTCTCCTTCTAAGTAATTTTCATTGGATGAACATGTTTTAACGCTTCTTCCAATCTTCGAAATACTATTCATGGGCCGAATTTTGGAATAACTTTCAGAGCTTTCCGCGCTCTCGCTCACTGCCTTGTTGTATCTTGAGTCGTTGTGGTAGAGAAGCAGAAAGCTTCAGCACATGCAATTTTCTTGGCAACATAAAATTTTAGGCAAACTTATAAAAAAAAATAACTTCAAAATTTGCAAAATGCACCTAGGTTAGGTAATGTTAGAATGGGCGGATGGAAAATGCCAAATGCCCACCCAGCAGTTAGCCCGAACACGACACCTTGTAATACTACATGAATCTCCTTTGAGACTTCGAACCCCTTTTCTTTTACAATGATTGATTCCGGAGCATTGACATTGAAGCCATTGTCACAACATCTAAAGAAGTCTTTAAGGAGGTGCTTGCCAATGTCACAACATCTAAAGAAGTCTTTAAGGAAGTGCTTGCAGACCCCACGCATGCTGGCCTATGACACGGTGTCCTATTAACACTCCTATTAAAATTGATGCATCTGTTCTACTCTTCGTATGTAGGAACTTAGTTCTTTTCCAGTCATACTTAGGCCACGCCTGCCTTGAAGTGTTACACGTTGTAAGTCTAGACCACCTATTGTTTGCGGTTCTAATAGTTCATCTGCTATACAGTTTTGCACAATATTGCAAACGAGGTGGATACTGTTTTGCTCAGACATCTCATTAAGAGATTTGTGGCAGTCAGTGTTGGTTTTTGGACAGGAGTCCAGCGCATTTATAGCTGCTTGGCCGTCTGAGTATGTATGAACTTGTTTACGATTCTATGTAAAACATTGCTTGCTGCATGGCAGCGTCTTCCGCTTTGCAAACGCTACAGTAATCAGGTAGTCTAAAAGATTTATATTTAGGTATTGATAGCCATTTCTGTTTTTCAGTTTCGTGCAGTCTGTGAAGATTCTAAATGTATGCTCTATTTCAATTTCATGTTGCTGTCCCTGCCAATCTTGATGAGAACATCAAAGTTCTTACTGAAGTCAAGTTTAGGGATACAATAATTTATACTTCCGGGTAGGAAGTACACATCTCCTTTCAGGATTGTTGAGTGCCCCATTATCTAAGACTGATGGCCGCTATTGTGCATTTTACCTTCTTATTTGATCGATTGGAAGGAGATGTAATATCATGTCTTACACCGTCTAACAGAAAGTCTGACAGTTGGGCCAACTTTTATTGAATACAGTTATACCAACCACGAGAAAGATATCAAACGAGGTTCGTTCGAATGAGAAATGCTTGGAGCAATGCGT
>JAWNNQ010000690.1:0-64628 GCA_035044765.1 Leucophenga montana
TATATATATATATATATATATATATATATATATATATATATATATATATATATATATATATATATATATATATATATATATATATATATTTATACACATCTAAATATACTCGTATGTATTTAAGCGTACGCAAAATTTCGTCTGTATTTAAAATATGCAATTTACGCTGAGTATAGAGCTTACGCTGAATATGAGTAACGCGTTCATAAATAATATTAAAAGTGAATACATTGAGAAAAAAAAAAACAATAGTTGTGCTAAATCTAAACTAGTAAATCGTTGGTTAGAATTGTTCGGAACCATAAAAATATTTTAGTAATATGAATTAATTAAGAAGGGACTACAACATCCCATGAGAAAGAAGAAGAAATCCCTGGAAGACTAACTGTGGAAATTATGCGACGAAGCCTTGAAATCTATCTGGAGCAGATAGAATATTTCCAGCACTACTGCAAAAAGGAGCAAAAGAGCTACTCTCAAATTTGCAGAAGATCATGACAAGTAGTCTTGCACTTGGTCATAGCCCAACTCCTTGGAGAAGGGCCAGCATTGTCTTTATCTCTAAGGCGGGAAAAAAGGACTTAACCCTGCCCAAAGCATTTAGGTCTACCAGCTTGACATCGTTTTTGCTGAAAACAATGGAAAAGATAATGGACAAGCAAATTAGAGAGACGATACTGCATCAGAGTCACTTACATCGGGACCAACTTGCATGTAGGGAACTGTAGAAATTGTACGAAAATGCACCAAGCCAATACTGAAAGTCGAAAAGCCGGAAAGTCGTGGGGCCGCAGAGTCCTAGGCATATAACTGCCCAGGGAGTCATTGGGCAGATATATTTCAGTATATTTCAAGCTGAACTTTAAGCTATAATTATATGTGCACAGTGTAATTTAGATAGAGGCTAACGCAATTTTGAGATTGCTATTCTATCAGACAGTCAGGCGGTGTTAAAAGCATTAAGCTGAGACACCGTCGAGTGCAGGAAGAACTTATATTATTGGGAAAACTCGGCGAACAACACAAAGTTTGTTCGCCGACACAATAACATAGCGGGTTTCTTTTTTAGACGTGTGGTTTTCGATCTGGCAACACTGTTTGCGGCAGCTGTTTTTTTGGCAGCTGTCACTTGATTTATGTTCAGTTTAGTTTGCCATTTCATAATGAAAATAATGTCATTTTTTTTTTTTTGTATTCTTGCACAGCTTTCAGCTTTCAGCTTTCAGCTTTGTTTTGCTGGCTTACTCCAGAACAATGTTTGCAAATAGTGCAAATTTATTACCAAAATGCGCATCCTCAGAGATGCTGTACAGTGCGCACCGAAGACGCTATTGCTGCTGTGGAGCAGAGTATCGAAGAAGACCCGAATGAGTCCATCCGATATCGCGCCCAACAATTGGTGCTGTGCCCATCCACTTTATGGCAGATTTTGCGGAAGGATCTTGGTTTGCGGGCTTACAAAATCCAACTCGTGCAAGAATTGAAGCCGTGCGACCATCAAGCGCGTCACTCATCTCGAACATTTTCATTAGTATAGTTAATCTATTCATAAAGAGTCTCCATACCAACTTTCAAACAGGGAGTACATACATGTGTATACACCAGATAGACAGACGGACATGGCTAAAACGACTCACATTGCTAATCAGACATAAAATACTCTGTGGGGTCTACGAAGATTCATGTCAATAGTAACTAAATTTAAAAAAATATAATATTTAAACTCTGTGCGAAGAGTGTCAAAAATCCAAAATAGTATTTTAATCGCAAATACTGTCACTTACAGAAACGTTCTGGGGAATGCAGAGTTCACATTAGTTGGAAAGCTACTGCTTCTTAAAAATGCACTTCTTTTGCAAACAATTTTGATTTTTAGGGTTCCGTACCAAAGGGTAAAACGGACATACCAATCAAGGTCTGTATGTGCGTGAGTGATAAATGCAATGCTGCATATTTATAGGAGCCTTCTTTATTTAGTGTCTACTTTTAGGCTTGAAGTAATATCAAATATTATTCGACACTTAAACCCATATTTATTGCATACAAGCAAATGACGAAAAATGAAACGCTGAATTTGAGAAATATGGAAAAAGCTAAAATAATAAACCGGCCAAGTGCGAGTCGAACTCGCGCACGAAGGGTTCCGTACCATTATCTATAAAAAAAATCATGTCTGTTGTATGGGAGCCCCACTTAAATATTTATTTTTATAGATAATGCGCGAGTTCGACTCGCACTTGGCCGGTTTATTATTTATTGCATTTTAATTAATCATATACATTTTTGTTAAAAAAAAAATCAAATAAAAAAATGACAAAGTCGAATATTTTCGAATAAACTCCGCTACATGCAAAACAACGAATAAATTGCAAAGAAGAGCATCTTTTCTTGCCTTCTGCTTTTGACAGTCACGGTGTTCCACCACCAGTAGACTGATAAAGCGATTGACAGTAGAGATGAGCTAGTCAGTGATTTTTGAGTAGCAGTGACTATCGTGACTGCTATTTTCAAATCACTGTGGTTTTGAACTGCTACTGCGCTCACTGTAAAAATGAAATGAAAAAAAAAGAAAAATTATTTTAGCTATTTATTATATTAGTACGAAATTTTATAATTTCTCGTCAAATTTTACTTTAATATAACTTTATGTTTAAGAATGAATAAAAATGTGTATATAAATGCCTTCGGCCATAGTGACTATAGCCCCTGTATTTTTATTACCGTTCGATGAAAAGCCAGAAGATTCCACGGTTTCTGCCGCTCCCTGTTTAGTAGCTTCTTAGAAGTCAACCTTGGTGCCAATGGAAATTGTTCATTTGGATCCTGTATTTGGAGCTCTTACTATGCTAGAATCGAAAATCGTATTGAGTCAGTTCAGTTCGCTTTGTTCTTAGGAGTCTCAATTGGGATCCCGATTAAATCTTCCACCCTATCATGACAGGTTAAAATTAATCGATCTTCCAACCTTCTTATCACGCCATTCTATGCGCTCTTTTGCTTTTCTTCATAAAATTCTTATTGAGAAGATTGATTCTCCCATGTCACTAAATGTTCCCATTCGGCCAACTCGTCAATTCGTGCCAATAAAGTTTCCCTTTTGTACGACAAATTTGTCTTTTTGAATTTCGAATTATATTGATATTAAGCGTAGTTCTTGAAATCCCAAACATGCATCATTAAGTTTGTGTTTGACAGCCACTAAAAGCAGACATGAAACCATTTCGGTGCCGAAATTCATCTCAAACGTAATCGTGTGATAACTTGGAAGTAGTTTTTGACGTTGGTTAACCGTAATATTGTCAAGTTTTTGCGCTGTTTCATGAACGTGGATAAAATATGAATCCTTTGCAGCATTATTCATTCAGTGGTCATCATTCACCAGGTTGGTCATGTTATCCGGATGGACAATAGAGCTCCAGCAGGGATGGGTTATATGAGGAAACTAAACTTAATAGGTGCACAACGTCCGAGAGGGCGACCGAGAATACGTTGCAAAAATCAAATTTGGGGAGACATCTGTAAATTTGGCCAAACGATTATAACGACACATAAGTTAGTAAGTTTACAGAACTATGCTGTCATAGTCCTCGAAGTGCATCATATGTTGTTGTTGTTGTTGTTGTTGTTGTAACAGATTGGTTTGAGCTGCATCAGGAAATACATATATACAATTTATTATATTATGAATGGATTGTATTGTGCAAAGCGATTTTTGAATACGAGAGAAAGATAGACCGAAATGTAACTCTAGATCAAGTCCCAGGAAAGAAGCATCAACTACTGGTCGTAACCAGAGATCTGAAGGACTTAATTGAGTCGGATGGGTCGTGCAATTAAACAAATGAATTGTATCGTGCGGCGACTGACTGCATTGGGGGCAGCAATTTTTACTGCTTATCCCAATACGTTTCCTGTAGCACTCGAGCATATTGCTCCATCCGGATCACAACTGTGCAAGGTTGGTCCTGGTGCTACGAGGGAGACTTTTTTCGCTCGCATTGATAGGTGGTGGTCTTCCACTTAATAGTACATTGTCCCTATACGAGCTTATAGATTGTTCAATTGCATCTTTATGTAATTGAGCCCTTCCTGAAGCATAAATCATACTCCCTCTCTATGCTACTCTCAGGAATAAAACGATTAATACTCGTTTTGTAGGTTCAAGTATCTTTTCTTATTCGGGTAGGGGCTGTTCTCGTGAGGGTGCCATAGTTTGGATTATGACTTCTGTACGCACCTAACAAGAACTGCTTCGAAAGCAGCTCATTATGTTGATGAACAGGTAGCATCATCATTTCTTCATGCAAATGGTCTTCATGGGTTATTTGCAGGCATCCAGTGGCAGTCCTCAGAGCACTATTCTGACATCTTTGCAGGCATTGCGATTGAGTCTTACCTAGATAAGGAGTCCATAATAGTAGGTTGTAATTATTGTCTCTTTGTCCTTACCTCAAGAAGACCCAGCAAGCGCTTTCAGCACTTGATTTCTCGACTTGAGACGATTGTTTGTCTTGGTGGCATGAGCCGAGAATCTAAGTAACGGATCAAATGTTGTCCCAAGTATCGTCGGGTACTGAAGTGTTGTAATCCTCAAACCTCCAACAAAGACATCTAGTTCCATCCTCATCTTTTTAGTCCAAGAGGTGAAAATGGAAGCAAATGACTTAATAGATTCTTCAAATAAATGTTAATTCTCGCACAGATATCATGGACGTTCAGGCCCGAGGATAGAATGGAACAATCATCTGCATAGTTCTCCAGTTTCATATGGGGAGGGGGAAGAGGCATCTTTGCCAAATAAAGGAGAGGGGAGACAACTCCACCTTGCGGAACACCCATCTTTAGTTTTCGATATCGCGACCTTACACCTCTGAACTCAACGTATGCCCTTCTACCATTAAGACAGTTCAATAGCCAGCGTTTTGTTTTGTCGGGAAGTGAGGTGGAGTCCAGGTCTTGAAACAAGATTGCATGATCAATTATATCAAATGTCTTATTCAAGTCTAGAGCCACCATCACCGTACGCTCGCATGGCCTCGGCTTGTTGAGTCCATCAGCGATAGAAGTGGTGACTTCACTTATTGCTGAAGTCGTGCCACGACTTTTCCTGCAACCATGAAGGTGATCTGCTAGAAGGCAGTCTTCTGTCATTGAAGAAAGTAATAATGACTCTAGAACTTTCACAATAGGTGATAGAAGCTAAATGGACCTATAAGAGGAACCAAGTTCAGCTTTACTGCCAGGTTTCAAGAGAGGTATCCTCCATACGTCAGGGATAATTAGTTGAGAAATAGAGAGATTCATAGGTCCAAGGTGATTCAGCATCAGCATTGAAATGCCGTCTGGGCCGAGTGCCTTGGATGATTTTCCTTTTCCTATAGCAGTCGAAACCTCCTCACATGCAAAATCTAACAAATCTTCATGTCCTTTTTTCTTCCTAATATGACGTTTGAATTTACGCTTTAACCTATTCTGCTGAGAAGGATAGTATCATCTGTAGTTGCTGTTGCTTATTGTAAGTAATTAAGACATGAAATATTTTTCTGTGTAGTGGAGGAGTGTATGTTGGTTTTTGTGAGACGTTGGTGCGGCTGTGTGTAGTCTGTGAAATAATGCAAACTATGTCATATAGTTCGTCGACGCTCGCATAATTTTCGACAACCGCATAATTAGTAACTTTAACGCAATCGCCGGTTTTTCTTTTTTTCATCAAGAGTGTACTATGTTCAATACTAGAACTTGGTTTGGGACTGCGTATAGCTTTATTTCGCACTGCAAACACAGTCTGTGTTGATTATGCGGTATTATGGTGTTTTATCACAGTAGTTACTTTAGTATTTATAATTAAAATGCAATCGAGAAAATTTGTAGCTTGAATTTTGTGAGTATAGTCTAACCTAATATACATACCTATTGCGTAATTACATTCCAAAATTAAATCCAAAATCGTTTCATATAAATTCAGTATCGTAATCAGCAAGTTCGAAAACTACTAAATACTGATTTTCAAACAGATTGAATGACTTTTCCCAAAATTTCTTTACTATTTTGGATCCGACGTTTTATTTTCAAAAAAGTTGATATCAGACTCACCTCAAAAACACCCTTATACTAAACTTCATTTCGATTCAATAACTTGAAGAAAAACCAATTAAAAACGTTAACTTCGGTTGAACCGAAGCTCTAATACCCTTCACACGAAACTTTAAATAGTATTGTAATACATAAAAGTGGGGGTTTAAATAGGGGTGGTAGACGCTCACTAGTAGATGTGTATGAAGCGATATAGTAGATGTGTAAGATGCCGCCATATCGAATTTCAAGTTGATATTGACGTTATCCATATAAATGCATAAAAGTGAATTGTGGGTTGATATGGAACTACATCAAATAGTGGGCGGGACACGCCCATTTGTATATGTATATGAAGCGGTTGTCCACTAAAATCCACCAAATCAAATTTCAAGCTAATATTGATTTATAAAAAAACACAAAATTGCACGGTGGGTTTGCATCGGGTGACCCCAAAACGTGGACGTATGTGTGTTAAGCGGCTGTCTATAAAAAGACACCGTATCGCATTTCAACCTAATATTGACTTTAATAAAGAAATTTTCTTACAAAAAGTCAAAAGTGGACCACAGGTTTGTATGGGAGCTACCTCAAATATTGGGCGGGTCCCACCCATTAATGTATATGTCAAGCATCCGTCCACTAAAAGTTACCATATCTATTATTAAGTGGATATTGATAACAATAAAAAAGTTTTTCATACAAAAAGTCAAAAGTGGGCGGTGGGTTTGTATAGGGACTACCCTAAAAGAGAGCGTGGCGGGTCAATCTTGATACTCTATTAAACTGCAATAAAAGGAAGTATCTGTGCACAATTTAACTAGATTGACTCGTCTCTTCTAAATATTTTATTCCGTGTTTTAAGTGGTTGGCTCAACAAATAAGAAAGTTTTATTTACAAAATAAACAAAGTGGTTGGTGGTTTTGTATGCGGACTATTGTTTGTAATAAAACTCAGAGAGTCTCCGTAACGAGTATTAGAAAGTTTCGTTGAAATCTTAGAGACTCTTTTCCGTCTTCACAGACACACAGCTAATCAGATATACAAACACGTCTAGATAGACTTGTTTTGTCGTGCTTATCAACTTAATGCTGTTAGAACCTTAATATGAAAACTAATATACTATTCACTCCATGTGTGAAAAGTATAAAAATATTGGAGTCTTATTACTATATTCTACAAAGTTGCTTTGACTTCTCTCCCTTTTAGCATAAATCGGGCAATCATTACTAATTATTATTTTGGTATAGCCAAAACAATATCGATGTCGATAAAATCGCTTGGGGAAAATATTATATCAAAATATTATATACCTTTTTTATAGAATATCTTTTAGATCTTGACATACCAATTCGATCGCAGCGTTCTTTCTTCTTGTTATCAATAATGTTTCAAAAGTCATTACCTAAAAGCGTCTTTTTACTGTGACACATAATACTGTATGTATATAGCTGCCGTTCATTCTTGTTTTATTTTTCAATGGAAATAAGGCAGACCAACCAAAGAAATGCAGTTTTAATTTGCCTTTTTACTTTAGACACTTTGCCAGTTAACTTCGCTTTCGTCTGAGAGCAATCTGTATCGCATCTCCATAGAAGTTCTGCTTCGCTTGCTTTACGACCTGCCAGCAGACCGAATTCAATCAACTGAAGGCGACAATAGTTAGCTTCAATGAGTATTTGTATATTGACATCAGCTTAAAACTAAGTGATGCATTTAAAGCGGCGCGAATTGCATTTGAAAGTTTTTATGGCGTGTAAAAATGTTTTCCTTTCACGTTCATTTGCAAAATCTGCAACTCGAGTAACTAACTAACTAAGCTGCATTCTATCTCTCTCTCTCTCTCTCTCTCTCTCTCTCTCTCTCTCTCTCTCTCTTTTCTTTGACGTTGCGGGCATCAAACAGAATAACAACAACAGCTAAAGCAATAGCAGCTACAAGTACAACAAGAATATGGCGATAGAGTACAGCAACAACAACAACAAAAAGATCGTATATGACGATAGAGCAGTGTGGACGTACGAACCATAGCACAAAGAGGAGACAAAGGATAGGGAAACTATATAGAAACGCGGCATATCTCTTTCTCTGGCAGCATACATTTATAGTTGTTTCTTTTTCGTTACACTTTTCGTTTTAAAAAATCCAATTCATACCGTGAATTTCACTTCAATAATGCAGAAAAAACAAACGAGTCAAATAACAACTTTGTATTTCTTTCAATTTCGCGTAAAGGAAGGAGTGGCAGGGGACAAGGGAGGGCCGCGTACAACGTCGCGGGGACCATCTAGTATTTTCTAGAAAACACTTGAAGTTACTTGTACTACTTCCGTTTAGAAATCTACTTAAATAGTTCGACGAAAAATCATATATTCCTATGTTTAAAAGTATAGCTATCCCTATTGCTTTATTTATCATTTTAAAAAATCCCGCCCACAACCTAAAAAAAAAAATGAACAAGAAAAAAAAATTACTTCGTTGGAACCGCTGCTTTAATACCATTCACAAGGAGTTTCAAGTTGTGAACCTAACGTGAGTTGTAAGTTTGTTGGAGTCTACCCCTAAAAGTGGGTGCATTACGCACATTGATAATTGTGTTGATTTTGTCTGAAATAAAAAAGTTTTTTTTTTAGGAAATATCTCAAAAAGGGGTAGTGGGTTTATATGGGGACTACCCCTAAGAAAGAGGAGTTACACCTATTTCCCTATATGTGAAGCGTTCGTCCATAAGGAGTCACTATATTAAACTTTAGGTTAATATTGACTGCAATAAGAAAGTTTGTCATACAAATTCCCAAAAGTGGGCTATAAGTTTGTATGGGGCGCTAACCCTAAAAGTGGGCGGGAGTCCATAAAAAGCCATCATGTCAAATTTCAAGTCGATATTAACTGCAATGAAAACGTTTCCATGCATCGGCTTGTATGGGGGCTAACCCAAAAAGTGGAGCGATCACACCCATTGAAGTATATGTGAAGAGTTCCTCTATGAGAAGCGACCGTGGGTGATAGTGCCCACAGTAAAAACGTTTTCCATACAAAAAGTAAAAAAAGTGAGCGGATGGTTTGTGTGGGGCTAAGCTCGGCCTGACATGTCAATATGAATGCTCCATTAAACCGCACTGAAAATGAATCTATGTGTCAATTGACAAGTGGATATCTTAAAAATTGGTTTCTTAAAAATTTCCAACAACATCCAGACAGACGGACAGACAAACAGAGACACAGACAAACGGCTAAATTAACTCTTCTCCTCGAGCCGATCAAGAATAGAATACAAAGATTAGAATACAAACTTTTTGAAACAAACTGATAATACCATTTCATGATATCGGAGGTGTCACAGAAATTTCAGATCGATGTCGTAAAATCTAGGGACTTTGATTCACACAGATAGCTAGCTCGATTCACACAGACTTGAGTCGTGGTAGCAGAAAAAATACACACCAGAACATGTCAGATCAATATGGAGCTTGCGGAATGACATTAACGTTGTTCTTGGTGACGTTCTCTGTGACAAAATTTTAATACTATACACACTATGTAGGAAAAGTATAATTACTTTCTCTCAATAGCGTATACGAGTACTTCATTGAACCGATTGTATTGTTAAGTCTAAAGCCGGATTTAGTTTATTGACAAAACGGCAATCAATAATGGTGTCAATGAACAATAATATTGGCAACCGTTCACACTGCATCCTTTTTCGTGCAATATTATTGACAAAAACATGCTGTCAATGAATTGACGTCGCTCATTGGCAGTATTTTTGTCAATGGGATTTTTTGCTGTTTACAATAATCATACTATCATGAATCATACTATTTGAGTTCTCCAATTTCATTGCAGTTTTCCATTCTCTAAAAAACAACAACAAAAAACAGCACAAAAAACGTATATACAATATATCGAAGAGCGAACATAGCCAACGTCTTGACCATGTCGTCAATAATAACCGTCTTGTTAGTTTTTTGTTCTCATTGAATGTTTGTGCGTTCACCCTTGTGGAAGCAATGAGCACTGGCAATACAACAATGGTAGTCATTGTCAATAGTCATTGTCAATAGTCATTGTCAATAGTAATTGTCGTTAGTCATTGTCAATAGACATTGTCAATAGTCATTGTCAATAGTCATTGTCAATAGTAATTGTCGTTAGTCATTGTCAATAGTCATTGTCAATAGTCATTGTCGTTAGTCATTGTTTCACGTATTGTCACCCGTTCACACTATTTATTACTAACTAGTAGGCCCCTTCCCCCTGCCACTCCTCCGCCCTTCCCCATCTTCTTCCTTCTTGAAACAAAAAAACAATGGAACGAAAATTTAGAAAATCCAAAACATTTTCTGTTTATCCAATCACCACAAAACTTCACAGGATTACCCACGGGACTATTTTGAATATTGCCACAAAATTTAATCAAAATCGGTTGAGCGGTTTCGGAGTCTATAGGGAATATACATACATACTTCCATTCTTATATATATAGATTTTGTAATATTTCCGGCTTAAGTAATACTTCCAAATTGTAAGTGCTTGAAAACACGCCAAATATATTTTTTAATGGGAAACTTTGGAGCATGGGGCGGGTTTGATGAGCTTTGATTACGTTTTCACTATACCTTTGTGACGAGAAATGACTTATGATTACATTTTTCCATGAACAAAGCAGTTTGTAGAGTAAGGCTATGCTCAGACGGTCGTATATATCTGACACCTTCTGCGCATTGCCTTGAAAATATGCTCAAATATCTACAAATTTCAACTAAAAGTGACAGCAAACTCAACGAAAACTGTTAAACTGGCCAGATATCTGACACGGTGTGAATCTGCTTTAATTGTTAATGCCCTAATTATATCCTGGTAATTTTTTTGGTTTAACTAAATTTCGAACTGGTAACAGTTAAGCACTCGTAATACTTTAAAGAAGTCGCAGCTACAAACACTTCAACAACATTTAGCACAAAAACATTACGCTCCATTTAACACGCCGACGCCAGGAAAACCCATTCAACGAAAAAAAGGGGAAAAAAAATTGAACGAAACTTAAAAGGTACTTCAATGTCCTTTGGCATAACCCACGCATTCCTTAAGCACTTTACAACACGGTTAAGTAAATATTTAAAGTTGGGTTTTTTGGTGTGGAAATATATTGAGAATCCTGTTAGAAGCAACACACCACCAGCCTTTTGGTTGCTTTTCAGCTTTATCAGAAACCATTTTCTGATTTTTATACTCTACACATGAATAGTATGAATAGTATTACAATTTTGTTACAGAGTTTGTAACGCATTGAAGGAATACCTCCATAAAGTATATGTATTATTGATTAGCTTGACGAGACGAATTGAATCGAACTAGTCATGTACGCCTCTTGCCTCTTGTCTTTTTGAATGAAAACTAGTTCTTCAATTTATATGATATCAAACTGAAATCGGTTATGAAGACTTCCTATGTTTCTAGGCTGAACAAAAGTCACAACCATTATGCCACGCCGACTATTTGGGGTTGCCCCATCATACAAACCCACTGTTAATTTTCGGATTTTGCATGAAAAAAAAAAAAAAAAAAAAAACTTATTGGCGTCAATATAAACTTGTGATATTCGAAATGGGCTAATCCTGCTAATCTGCAAAAACAAGCGCTTTTCTTGACCGCATTTTAATTTGATAACGGTAAATAGCATAGAGAGGCAAAACATGTGCAATAATAGAACAAAATCACAAAAGAGAATTAACAAAGACAACATTTCTGCATCAAAAGAGTAGTCATTTAGTGGGCAAAATTGAAATTTTAGAGTTATTATAAGAACGCTTCGACTTGTGCTGCAGTTATGAAACGCACCTTGCATAAAAGCAAATGGTATATTTGAGGATGTCAACACAGCTTTGTCTTCCATCATTCAAAATTTTGGATTACAACTTTTGCGGACGTTTACTCTCTTGTAGAAGTTATACTTTTTTCATTACCAACTATATTGGTATACATTTATATAATAAAATTTTAAATTTTAATATAGATGATATGATTTTGGACCCGCAATGACTTTTCAATTTTTGCCATTTGGCAGATATTGTGTTTTGTACTTTTAATATACTTTTCTGAGATGTACCTATATTAAACCAAGGTTTTGAGCTTTTATCAGCTGCCAAAATTTTAGTTTGACGATTTCATCCATTTCGTTTACGTCAACATTGCCATGTGAAGTTGCGAAGAAATATTCTCATTTGAATTATAAATTTTTGTATTGGAACTTTATACTGTAGTGGTCCGATATAGACCTATGCTTGGTTTATTTATTAGAATTGATGTAAGAATTGATTCGAATTTATCGATCTCAGTATTGAGCTTAAAGTAAAGTCCGTTGCGGATGTTACAAAGCTTGCGCCTTTCTTTACTTAACTTAGTTTACAGCTCTTCAAAGACCAACATATGACTATGCGAAACACCCTGATATCTCCCCTTTCAATATGTTTTAAAACCTGGTGGAATCTTTCATCCTGCTCTTCACTTAAATTGCTTAATTTTCAGTAATATAAGAATGAAGTTAGATTCATTGGGCATCCAATATTTTCACGTAATTAGAATTTTTCTATTTACTAGAAATTTTTTTTGTAACGTCACTAAGCTGCTTTCTCCAACTTAATTTGGACTTTATTAACTTTCAAAAGTTCTCTAATTTTATAGGGTTTTATAGGGTTTATAGGGTTTATAGGGTTTATAGTGTTATGAGAGTGTGGATTACTGGAGTTATATGTGGTTGGATTTATAGAGTTATGCAACTTTAGGGCTATGCAGCTCATGTGTTTTCAGGTTATGAAGTGATAAACGTATGGAAGTATAAAGATAAGTGGCTCCGAGATTTAGGTTTGAGATTTGCGTGTAAATATTTTGTTTTTGTTTTTTTTTTTGCTGCATTTTGGGTTTGTTCATTCATTCGGATTTGAGTTTTGAGGTTATAGATGTTGAGCTTATGTATTTTTGAGTTACAGGTTATCGATCGAAAGGTTATTGAGCTATGAAGGTCTAGGATTATATGGCTGATGATGGATTGATATAGTTGGATTTTATAGATACTGGCTGTTTTTCGAAGTTCGAAACAAACGCTAACGTGGTATAATCTACTTGATATGGTTTAAGCAGCCCTCCTCTGGGGCTGTATAATCGTACCGCCCACTTTTAAAGGTGGTTTCCTTAGATACCAACCACGCATTTTTTGAATTTTACATGAAAAACCTGTTTATTTGAGTCAATATCAACTTCAAGTTCAAAATGGTGGCTTACCATTTATATAATTATGCTAGCCATGATACGCACCGCACACTTTGTGGTTTTCATACGTAATGAAGCGTATTGATACTTCGGTTTTGCCAAATTTTTTTTTATTTTTCAGTTCAACCTACATCCAAACATTTTGGAATGGCATCGCAGGCGTTTCCGTTTACAGTTGCACAGCTGGTTATTCCTTTTTTTTTTGTTTTTGTTTTTTGTCGCTTATCGCTTTGTTCCTGTCAAAGATAGATGCTTTGCTCCTTTATCAGAAAAAAAAAAAAAATAAAAGGTTTCTTTTTTTTTTTGATTTTTTTTTTTTTTTTGATTTTGAAACTCAATGATTTTGATTGAAGATGCTTTTCGGCAAAGTCAACAGCAGAGACATAGCAGACAACTCTCGACTCAACTCGATTCGGCCCGATTGGCGTGGAAAACTCAACCAACCCACTCAAATGTGTTTGCATTTCAAATCCAAGCGAATAAATGAATTCGTAGCTGCATTCATCTGCCATCGTTTGCGTTGTTCTGTTTGTTCTCATGTAAATCGAAATACAGTTTCGAGATGATATGATGCTTGAGATACACACTAGCATTCGTTCACTTCAACAATTCAATCTATGAACTTTACATAGAAACGAAAAGGTTCACAAGAGTTTTATTATTTGGTTCGAAAAGATATTGATAGATAGATTATTTCCCTCGACTGCACACAGATACTACACATAGGTTTTAAGTTCGTCTCGAGGCAATATATCGTTCTTTGAGTTTAATTATACTTTAAGATATAACTTGTATCCTAATTAAAAACTCTCTAACAGTAATTCATATATTATAAATTTCATTATATAGGACATGAATCTCTAATTTGAAAACTTCTACAATTCTTTTTATAATATAAACTAGCTGCACTTGCCCCTCTAAGATATGACGAATTTTGTTTATCGGATATAAAATACACGTACGAACACGCGATGCTGATGTTCTCAATGCCCTTTCTCCCTGTTCCTCTTCCCTATTACCTCTTCCCACTTCCCCCTTCCCTCTTCCCACTGCCTCTCTTATACGCTTCCACTTTGCCTACCACCTCCTCTCCTACCACCACCTTCTTTACCACCACCTTCTTTAGCACCCCCTTTTTTTAAAAAATTTTGACGGTGAAGAGTTGGTCAGCTGTTGGCTATCATATAGAAATACAGTTTTAAAAATGTATTTTTAAATCAAGATCCAGCATGCAGAATAAACTGCTTTCTGAGTTTGTGTCCAACTCCAACGCATAACTTGGAGTGTTCCTCGGAAGATGATTGCACATCCTCTGAACAAAGAAAGTTAATAGTTCATCGACCTCTTTAAAATTACTATATCCACAAGTCTGGGCCCTATATGCTTGAATGGAACAATATACTGCATTAAAATGATGTTTTTTGTCGAATAGTTCCGTTGCTGTATATGCTTTGTAAAATATGAATATGAGGTCAGTAATACTCCTAAGTAGATATATTCTGACGCTATTATTGTTGGCCTTCCTTCGACGACTCACTTCTCCATACTACTTAATCTTCCAGCTCGTCTGAATACCACAATCTTTGATTTTGTTAAATTGATCTCCATATTCCAAATTCTGCAAAAGCGTTCGAGCTGATTGCTCATTTGCTGATTACGACCGTTTTTAAATCGCGTAAACCACGTTTAAACTTGAGTACTAAACTTTTTTTTTAGCAATTCGTAAGTCTTAGCAAATTTTTTACCGAGTTTAAAACAAAATTAAATACTGGGTATCTCAAAAGAAAGTTCACATTTGATTTGCTGTTTGTGTGAACGCAACTATTCTGAGGGGCGCGGGGGGTATGTCAATCGGTAGCCTAGCTTTTGGGAGTTTAGTCGCTATGGACATGTAAACAAGCAAAATTGCCGCTACTGGAGTGCAACCAATCCAAAACACAAACATCAGAAACCCCTACATTCGCCTAAAGTGACCGTATGGGCTGCGATATCGGCGCGAGGAATTATCGGACTTTACTTTTTTGAAGATGAATGGGGACGCACAGTTACAGTGAATTCAGAGCGTGTTGTGGAGATGTTAGACGACTTCTTCGTGCCTGAACTGCAAAACTTTCCTGGTTATAACCAAAGAACATGGTTCCAGCAGGACGGAGCAACTTCACATACGTCCAACACGTCTCTACCACGAGTTCATGAAATGTTTCCTGGCAAATTGATCTCCAGGAGAGGTAACATAAATTGGCCTCCACGAAGTCCCGAATTAACCTGTATGGACTTTTTCCTGTGGGGTTACATCAAATCTAAAGATTACGGCAACAAACCGACTTCGCTGACACAATTAAAAGAAAATATCCGTCACGTCCAATGGCAGCCATCACGGAGAATACGAGTACCTGCCGAGACGTCATAGGAAATTTTAGTGCTCGATTATATGAATACCTTGTATTTGAGGTTAAATATGGCTGATATTGCTGTTTACGATACTAAGATTCAGATGATTTTTATAATTTAAAATGGTGCATCCAATATAGTGAATAGATTTTATGCAGAATGAATGTGATAATAGTCATATGGAGTAGTAATTATTCAGTAATAATTTTTGAGGTTGCAGAGTTTGAAATAAAATTGCGAATTGTTAAATCTGAATTAAGTGTGGTAATCAGAGATTTTAAAAACTTCTACACCCTGTGATTTTCAAAGAGAATGAATGACTTTTTCTGAAAATCGTCAACCATTTGGGTTCGTTATTTTGTTTTCGAAAATTTTGAAAGCTGATTCGTAAACAGCGGTCTCAAGAAGCACATAATACTAAATTTCGTTTCGATTCAAGAACATTTAAAAAAAATAAATAAGCCATTTTGGCTGCACCATTGTCTTTTCGGAGGTTTTGAGATCGAATAAAAATCTGCTACTACTTTTTCACTCGAGTCCATTAATATCACTTATAGTTTTAGTCTTAAATTATATATAGAAATGAGCGTACTTTGCAATATAAAATATACCGAGGATCACTAGACACTTTAACAATAGCGGCTTGCATAGCATCAGTGCGCACAGAGCCCAAAGGATGATGATTAAGCGACGAACGAATGAGTACAGCAGCTCTACCACGCATACGGTTCTCATCAGGGTGGTTAGCTAAATGTAGATCATATCCCAACAGCTTATAATAGGATCTACTGCAGAGATGCGTCACACTCAGCAGCATAATATCAATATGATGTTGGCGTATGAATACTTCAAGTTCGTTGGCTTGATTTGCCAATCCATTGGCATTCCAGTTGTCCTATTTCTGGGAATTTGACACCAGAATTGTCAGAAGATGCATTATTTGACCCTGCATTTTTAACATTTCAGTTTGAGCTTGCACCATATCCTCAAACTTGGCCATGAGTGCACCAAACTTATGATCCATGGAAGATGATGAGCTTTGTTGTGATTCTTGTTGACGTTCTTGTTATAATATTTCAACAAAATTTTGTTGGTTTTTTGATATACTACTTCTCAAATATCAATAACTTACCGAACCTATATTAACCGCCTCGTATATTTAGAAGTTGAAAACACACATGATTGAATACTCTCAAAGTATTTGGTTGTGTGTGCCAGTCTTGTGTTCTGATACTGGCAAAACATCTATTTGTGCGCACGTTGATACGTTTGATTTTTCTTCATTTTCATACTTTTTAGGGTCCGCACCTATTGTACTACATGGGTTTATTAAGCCTTCCAATCTTTATTCGACGCATCTTCAGTAGTTTTTAGCTACGTTCATACGCTGCCACGCTCAATGACAGCAAACATTTACCTTTTTCCAGCTCAGTTTGTCTGCATTCAAAGTTGGTTTTGTTTGTGGCTCCGACGGAGGTCTTCAACAACGCCGGCTACATACGGCTATAGTTACGTTCGTTGTCATTGGATTAGACACGAACGGAAACCCTGGCAGCAATAGTTGCTATCTTGCCTCACTGTTTATTTAGCAACTGCGACTTCCTTACTCTTCAAATTTCTGTCCTACTCATGATAATTCGTTCTTGTGATGCTTTGATGCGACCGAATGAATGCATATTGATTTAAGCTGCTGGCAACCATTTGAAAACGTTATACGATGGAAGGATATAGTGGGTTGCATTTGAAGTGCAATACGAACTCGTGCCAAACCATATTAAATACAGCAAAAGGAACTAACTGTTGGTTAAGTTTACACTCAGAATAATACAATAATCTATAGTAGTTTCGAATGACTTTTCAGCGGTTTGTACTACACAAAGTATTATGAAAGTTTGATTAAATATTTGTAATACCATTGTTAAAAATCTAGTGTATTGAAAATCATTTAGTATGTTTTATTAAACAGGTATTCTCGGGAAAGTTCCATTTTTACGAGAGGAAATATTGAAACATCGTAGATATCACGGTTAAGCAGATTTTACTAAAAGGTCACACTAAAAAATAATTCTGAAAGACAGAAGTAAAAAATTGAAAGCATCCACATTAAAATTTGATATTTGATTATGTAAAAAAAAAAAATTCGGGCGGGATTTGGGACCCGCGGGATAAATTAAAAATTTTAGGAGTCGGTAATCGGGAAATTTTATTTCTGGATTTGCGGGATCGGGACAATTTTTTTATCCCGCACTCATCTCTAATCGAAACAAATTCGTCGCATAAAAAATAATATATACAGTGCACTGGCGGACAAAAATCTACGTACGACCCCCATTTTTGCTATCTGACCACAACAACATAATCAAAAATAATATGAATTTGGTGTTCATTGATGGTAATATTGATTGTTATGAATATAAGCATATTCTGGAACAAATTTGAAAGCCATCGGTCGATACTAGAACTTGGCGCGATTTGAATTTTCCAAAACACAACGCTCACATTGTAAAGGACTGGCTGCGTTACTAGACCCCACGACAATTAAACTCATCATCTCAAAGCAAGATCTTTAATGTTATTGAGCACGTTTGGGCGATTTTGGAGCGAAAGATAAGCCATTACTAGTGCTCGAAAACTAAAAGAGATGCTGCAAGAGGAATGACAACAAATAAAGCATCGGGAGAGTTAGAAAATTTAGTTGTATCAATAGCCAGACGTGAGCTTGCAGGCAGTTATAGATGCCCGTGGTATTAAATTAACGTTTAGTGCCTTTGTAAAGTTATTTTTACTAATTTTTTTAGTGATTAATCTGTTAAATATGAACTATTGAAGTTGATTTTTTGGTTTAAATTAATAAAAATAGATTTCAAACAAATCTGCATCATTAATTTTCTTTATATTATTTTTGGACTTGGACCTTGGAACTCTTAACCTTTAAGGTTAAAGGGTAAAGGTTAAAGGTCGAAGGTTAAAGGTCAAAGGTCAAAGTTAAAGTTCAAGTTAAAGATTAAAGGTCAAAGGTTAAAGGTTAAAGGTGAAAGGTTAAATGTTAAAGGTTAAAGGACGAAGGTCATAGGTCAAATGTCACAGGTTAAAGGTCAAAGGGTAAATGTTAAAGGTTAAATGTTAATGGTTAAAGGTCAAAGGTTAAAGGTTAAAGTTCGAAGATCTTAGGTTAAAGGTCAAAGGTCAAAGGGTAAAGGGTAAAGGTTAAATGTTAATGGTTAAAGGTTAAAGGTTAAATGTTAATGGTTAAAGGTTAAAGGTTCAAAGGCGCAACTTACCATACAGCATGCGTTACAATGTTATTATTTCGCCAAAAGTTTGGTGACTTACTTTTATCCAGAAGTAAAAATTTTTTTCTTGTTTCATTTAAATGTTCGTTTGGTAACTAAGATTGATGTAGGATTTATTTTTACTTATTGATGGACATGAGTTGATACTACACCAACATAGATGTACGCTATTTTGTCTGTTGCGTCTTCTATTGCTGTTACATACATTTCTATAAACGTAGTGTACACTTTTTCCCAATCTTGACAAGTTAACGATTTTGTTTTTTTTTATATTTTCTTGCTAGACCGTGCCTTTTCGTGTCAACGCCTATGAAAGCGTGCACATGTCCATCTCTAGCACAGATTCTCTTTTCTGTTCATTTCCTTTTAATTGGTAGAACGGAGAACAAATCTTCTCTCTGTGGCGGGCTAACGCTCTCATCATTGGTGGAACAAAGAAGAGTGGGAAACGCTACCTTTTGATTTTCTTCCATAACTTTGAGAAGCGAGCAGATCTCTGTTATTTGTGTTTCAAACCTTGAAGTGTTCAGTTAAGTTTTCAATAGTGCTGTTGCTATTTAACGATCTGTTGAATATATACATACATACATACATATGTACATATATATAAATATAAATGTAAAAGACTCTGAGCAGTGACGTTGATTTCAAGAAAAAAAGTGAATTGTGTAAGTGAAGAATCAATTTTAAAGATATTTTTTTTTTTGTTTTTATAAAAAAATTTAAAATATGCTGCTGAAATTTGTACATACATATGTACATATTTGATATTATACGATATTTGTAGGCTGCGGATTGTGTCCGTGCTTAAATATAGCCTCGTCTATTAATCTGAACCGGGCTATAACGATTGTTTTAATACAGCATTTCGATTTTCGTTATTTTAGGCAATTGTCAATTATTGCGTTCAAATTCTTAGGTTCGAATAGATGTAATATGTGTATTTTATTAACAATATTACAATATTTTTGACCTAATAATAGGTACGCTCTTTTAGCTTCATTTTAACTTTTTTTTTGTTTTTTTAATTTTTTTTTTGTTTTTTTTGTGATAAGTGAATTAAAACCACAAAATTATTTTTAAGTCGTGATTTGTAGTGATATGTCTTCTTTTTTTGTACCAATTACTTTCCATATCACTCCTTTCACGATCTATAAATATGCTTGCATTCAACAATTGCTTCAATACGAAATAAGAAAAATATTCGCTAAAAAAATTTGTCGTTTATAAAATGAATAAAATCTTTGTGAATTATCTCTCTCTTCGCCGCTTATTCGCTGTGATGCAGCTCACAGAAGCTCTTGTGGAAAAATAATAAAAAAAATGGCCGCTCTTGTTCTACAACTGAATTTTTTTCATTTATTTTTTATTTGTTAAATAAAATGTGACCAATCTAAATAGATCTCTTGCATACACAACAAAATTATCTGCACATTGTTTATACATGCATATGAATATATATATATATATATATATATATATATATATATATATATATATATATATATATATATATATATATATATATATATATATATATATATATATATATATATATATATATAATATATATATATATATATATATATATATATATATATATATATATATATATATATATATATATATATATATATATATATATATATATATATATATATATATATATATATATATATATATATCTATACTCGCATATATACATACATATGTATGTATATTGCACATATGTATTTCTTGCTCTTCTCTGTTAACATTTGTTATAAGCTGCTTTTTTGAGAAAGAAAGATGGAGAGAGACAGAAAAAAATGCTAGAAAATTTAACGTCTCTCTCCGCAGCCAACGATCACTTTGTATGCCAGAGAGAGAGAAAGAGAGAAAGAGGAATTAACAAAATTTGTGCTTGAGTGTGTAGGTATGTACTATGTGTTTCATATTGTCGTTGTGTGAGTAAAGATTATTAAAGCTTTTTCGTTTCTCGAGCCGTTCTCTCGACCGGTTTTTGCTTTTCTATTCGGATTTCTAGTATTGTGTAAGCGTCATTATAATGGCCTGTCGAGCGCGATGGCTCGCTCATGTGTGCAATTGAAAAGGTGCGAGAAAGACAAAAGCTAAAAATGACGTGGTATGGAGCAGTTAAAACAAAGCACTAACCATATAATGTATAGATATATCAAATCATATACGAAAACGACACTACAAATTGCTTCTGCGACAGGTCGCATGCTCTTACGATTGTGAAAGAAAGAGAGCAATTACTGAGTCAACGAGCATTGCTTTCTCCAGAGAGAGTCGTGTGTGCTCGGATTTGTATTCGTCATATCACATACATACGTACGTACATATACTATGTATGTATGTAAGCATGTTTGTTTATTTATTTTCTTTACATGCGCTGGTCGGTCGCCGCTAACGCATTTTGTTTTCATTTCTTTAGTAAGTGACTATGTGTTATGTGTGTGTGTATGTATGTATGTATGTATGTATGTATGTATGTATGTATGTATGCATTTAATAGGCTTTTTTGGACATTTATTTGATTATTAGCATCAGCGACTGGAAATAATAACAATAATAATAATAATAATAATAATAATAATTCAATATTTAGTTAAAAAATCATTATGGAATGATTTCTGGGAGACCAAATTCAGTATTTATATTTGGGTATGACGTTTTAACAAGGTCTTTGATCATATATGTACATATGTATGTATGTACATACATGTGCTTACATTGAGCAGGATATTATTAGAATAATGAAATTCAAAGTCGCCGCACGATTTCGCTTCCGATTCAATATGTTTAATCGGTACCCAGGGAATGGGATCATAAATTAATATGACCTTCGAGTCGACTTGAGATCACAAAATTTGAAAAATTAAGGATTCTTGAAACTAAGTTATTTCCTTGTTCCCCAACTAAAACTACACTAAAATCACTAAAAATATACTTAAGTCGAAAGTATTTCGTTTTAAATTTTTAATTTTATTTTATAATCTTTGCCTAATTTTTTTGAGTTTGTTCACATGAGATTTAGCCATTTACTATTCTTCCTTATTAAAATCAGAACAGACTCATTGAGCAGGTGATTCCTGTGTCCATAAGAAGGATCGGAGTTCATCAGACTGTTTCATGAGGTTAACACATATTTCGCAGTGATGCTTCTGCAGCAACTTATACAATAGATACCCTGCAAAATGACGCAATGCATTTCCATTGAAAGTATCTCGAATATTTAAATTTGTTGCTTCTAAAGACAGTTCTAATTCTGATTCCTCGTCAGAGAAAATCGAATCATCATCATCTAAAGACTTAGAAAACTCTTTAGATGACGATTTATTTGAGCCACAGTCTTTTGTAATGTTAATCAACACAGTATCTTCATCAGGTGCACAGTTCCCAGATACTGTAGTTGATGTTAAAATTTTCATTGACAACATTTTAGACATAATTATATTAAATTCAAACATTGTCGAATTATTATTTTTAGCTCCGCGTGATCATATTAAATAACCCAAATTTTCTAGAGGGACTTGGTTTAGTTTTGAAGTTGCAATAAAAAAAAAACCTCAGACATTTCAGACCTCCAAATACTTTCGGCCAAGGAAAGAATGGATGAACTGGTTAGAATCATTCCATTAATGCAGTTTGCTTCGTGCGGATATTTTAATTCCTGAAAGTATATTCTCATTTCCAATAGGGTTGTGTGGACAACATTGTTTCGTTGTAATGCACACCTATATGGATTTTTATCGAATAAAACATGACTATTGAGGCAGTCAAATAGTCTGTTTATTTTTTCAATAAATGTAGCCGTAGCTTCACCACTTTCCTTACAATGAACAAATCCTCCAGAATTGATCATTGTTCGCAGTACTGGGGCGACACTGTGGCTGAAAACTTGTGTGGCATACTTAACTTTCATTTTTTCGAACATCATCATCTGAAATGCATTAAAAAATCTAATTTTGAAATCGAAATTTTCCCCTTTTCATCCGTTAAATGCAATTCATTCACAGATGTTTGCATCATCCAGAGCAGCGATGGGCACGAAATTTTGAATCGGGAGCAGTACAACAACATCTACAACAAACAGAGTTTTTGAAGTCATAAATCTAAGCAAAATGAACACATTTTATGATACTATGCGTTGCGAAGAAAATCGAGCCTTCGCTGTATTGTTCTTGTTTGGTTTATTAAAGTAAAAAAAAAAATTCAACACTAAAAAAAAATAATTAAACCAATTAAATTCAATCATTTAGTAAAAATTGTAACATATCAAAACCTATTTCGCTTTCTTACTCAGTGTACGAGACGCAGCAGAAGTCATAAATCATAGCAAAATGAACACTTTTATGACGGTCCGAAAATCGTGCGTAGTTGTTGTTTCGTTTTCGGCTGTGCCGAAAGTTTTTGTTGTTGTTGTTGTTGTCTCGTCGAAAATCGCAAGCATGCAAAACTAACGGTTTGAGCACGCAGAGCAACGAGAGCAAGGCTTTGGCCACCGCTGATCTAGAGTATATTTTGTACGAGTACAGTGGTCATCAACTAATGCAGAACGTTCATTTCAGAGTGTTCTTTCAAGAATTAAAAATATTCATCGTACATGCTATTCACAAGTTCTATTTTCGGAAGTGGCTACTCTTTGTAATCCAGAAAAGCACAAGCGTGTAATACTTGGATGATCTCTAATTACTAGTACCGAGACTATAAATAATTTTGTAATTTTAGGAGTATATAAAAAAAGAAAACCTAAAACACAGATTGTTTTAAACAAAAAAAAAGTATTTTAAAAGTATTTTTTGCTGTTGTTTTAACTGCTTCTTATTTCACAATTTAAGCGGAAATACATACATATATAACGATTTCTTAAAAAATGTAAGATATTCAGGTGTAAATTATTTTGTAATGCTTTTCATACTGCCATGTAAAATATAAGCGCTCGCAATAATTTATTCACGTGTTCGGACTTTCTCTGCACGGCCCTAGGTAGCTTCACTATTTAAGCTGTTTTTCAAAATAGAAATGACCAATTTTATTACAAAACTGGAAACCTTTTTTTCGTGTATTTCACTCTCTATATTTTGACATTAGCCTAAGTTTGATTGTTCTTTTCAATCTTTGTGAAATAGCTAAAATAGTGCAGGTATCTCCTAAAAAACTTCAACTTTATACCCCAAAAACGTGTCCGTTTTATCTAATCTATAAGAGAAAAATATTACATCGAATGGTACGGAACCCTAAAAATGCGAAATATTGGATATTGGAATTACCAGTTAGAAGTGTAATTTTATCACATTTCTAGCGATATAAGGTTCATTTCGGTAGGGCTTTCTGTACTTTGCCACTTAGTAAAGTAAAAATCGTCATTATAGAAAAACCGTCAGAAGTCATAACATCATTAGTTTCGACAGAATGTTTTTAAATGCAACTAAGATGCCATTCAAAATTATAGAAAAAATAGTCCATGGCAAAGTTGTGAGCACTATTACAAAGTATTAGAACATACTCCACTTATTGAAGCTGTTACGGAAGATCTTAAAATAGTACATTTTCTTGAGTATATTAATAGTACAATATCAAAAAGCTTTTAACACACTACTTTTTGGGATTTTGTAAAATGTATTTTATTGTGTAACAAAAGGCGTGACCCGACCATTGAGACCATTGAAATCGAGCGCAAACTTTTGAGTTTTTGAGTGAAAATAAAAATTAAAATTAATAGTCAATGTAAACTTAAAATTGGAGTGTAAGTTGATCAATGGAGTGTAAGTTGCTCTATTTGGCGTATTTCAGCTGGACATCTAAAAAAATACGATAATCTTATTTCTAATTTCTATAATCTTGCCATTCAGTTTACTGATTCAAGTAAAATCATGCTTCGAAAAAACACAATAGTAGTGTGAATGGCACAAAAGAGTTAAAACGTTCATTGTGAAGATATTCTCTCGCCAGCTAATTATTGTAGACATTGGGAATATTAAAATATATTTTATCTTGAATTTCTAAATGAGCAAGTGTGAAATTTGCTAATAAGCGTGAAAGGAAAACATGTTTCACACGCCTTAAAAATTAATTAAACTTTATTTTTTAGATGAAAAATCTAATTGAATCTTAACTGAAAACGAAAAAGTAAGTGAAAATGGAAGCATGGCAGTATATTTAGATATCCGTCTGTTTGTCTGTCTGTCTGTCTGTCTGTCTGTCTGTCTGTCTGACTTTCGTATGTATGAACACCGATATCTGGGGGACTATAAAAGATAGAGCCACTAAATTTGCACGTTTAGATTCTATTGGTAAATACGCTGAACAAATGAACAAAAAAATGTCAGCCTAGTATATAGTGTTTGTTGAATGTTAAAATGTAGGTATTACTAACACAGGAAAAGTGATCGATTATTTTTATAAAGTATGTACAACAATTTAAAATCAGCTTACTGCTTCTCACTGAACTGCTACTAATTGGAATGAGACACATCGAACTTTTGGTGCAGCTGCTCTAGTTGTAGGACTAGACTAAGTATACCGAACAATTTATTCTATCGCAGCCCAGTTACTACTATTGTGGTGAATAGCCAACATAGTCCTACTTTTCGGGTATTTATACTACACAATATTGCAACGCCATAGACATTAGTAACAATGAAACAGTGGCGGACAGATCAAGCGGACTTAGCTAGATCGACACGTCTTGTCGAGCTGATCAAGATTATATATACTTTATGGGGTCTGCGATGCTTTCTTTAAAGCGTTACGAACTGACCAAAGTAACGAAATTATAATACTATTTGCACCACATGTGAAGTGTATGAGAGTATAAGAGTATATCGCAGTCGCGCTCTAACTCTCTCTCCGTACTTGAAACAGACATAGTCGCTTCCAGTTCCTCAGAATTTGTAACCTGAGCGAATATTATTCCACCATATGAGACGCAAATGAGCAAAGCCACTCAAACAAAAGAAGAAACAATACATACAGTAACAACAACAATAACAATTTTATGCCCAATAGCAAACACATCTACTACATAATTTATGTATATGAATAACGTGATCACTTTGATAGCACACAATCACTAAAATAGATCTAATGGATCACATATGGATCCAGTGGTCAAACAAAGATAGCAAGTACAACTTGCACTTTCTCAACTGAAATCTGAAGAGGTATTGAAACCAACAACAACAGCAACAGCTGACTTAGGCGGAGCATCAAACCGGTAACTGCAAACAAAAGACAGTAAAAATGCAGTTCAACCCATAAAGCGAACATAGAAGGAGCCACAACTCTATTGCAGCTTCAAGGCTGAAAGAAAGCAACGCATGTACAAAACCCCTAGAGCATAATCCAAAGATCCTAAGTTACTATATTGCATTAAAGCATTAAACTCTTGTGCAACAATATAAAAAATTATCACTGAATACCGCCTGATCTGATCTCTTAACGAGATGGCTCAGCATTATAGTATACACCTCGTTTTGGTGCTGGAGCACAGTGAATCCAATCGTGAGAAATTGTAGAGCAAACGAGCAGACGAGCAGAGCAGGTACCATCGTTCAGTTTATTCCTAGTAAGTACTAGGTTGGAATGCCCCTGTTGACATGCAAAATGTTCATCCGAGATAAAACCATTGTCCAAATCAAACGACATAGTTGGTCACTTAGGCCTAATACATATGTGTCTTAACCGGATGCTGTCTGATAAGCAAAGTACGTGGTCTATTTATATTGAAAACATGAAATCCTTTAAATAAATTCAAAACATGCACGATTGTTACTGGTTATTCATTACGAATCCATTTACGAATCCATTTATTGTGTTAATAAAATTATCAGAAACCAGTCAGCATTCAAAACAGAAAACACTGAACTTTGAGCTTCGACCTTATCAGAATATGGTATGTAGAATATAACGTATGTCAAGTAGACCAGCCCAAATATATATAAAAGGTATCGTATAATTATAGACGTTGTGTTCGAACGATATAGACGAAATGATTCCAAATATAAACATCATTAACGCCGACATCTTTATAATCTCTGCAAGAACAAATCGCTGAGCTGGAGTTAAAATCATGATGGCCGCAACAAAAATTATCTGAAAATAAAGAAAGTAAGTTAATCATTGCAGTAAGTTTTTTTTTTTGCATTTAGTTTATGACACATACCAAAGTAGTAAGATTCATTTTAAAGTGTTGAAGATTTACGATCGGCGCAACACAAACAGACTGACTGACTCTGAGCATGATGGCTATGCGCTTTTATACTCAGCTGACTCTTGACTGTGATGGCAAAAAGAGTGATTTTTAAATCACGGGGTGAACGGTGAATCTTTTATATCCGGCTGAATGCATATGAAATATATAGAAGAGTAGGTTGAGTTTGTTGAATTTTTAAAATATATTGTATGACGGAGGCTGCACACATATTAATTATTTACTTGATCAGTTCTATGAGTCGAGTAATGTTGATTAATATAATACTGTTATATAATATAATTGCAATGACTACAATTAAAGATTTTATTAATTAATGGCTACTACTAGCGAATCAACGATTTGCAAATCAATAACGAAAGCAGAGATTGGCTAAACAGTGATACAAGTGTTTTATCGTGGGATGTGTTCGTGTCCGTATAGGAAACGAATACGAACAAATGATTCGTTCACCCTTTTTACGATAGCTTAATCACGGAGCGGAGTGATCGTGATTTTTTGCCAGATCTAGTTATTTATATAGGGTGCTCCAATAAATCGAATGTATCATGCGCCGTCCTGCTCAAACCACATGTCGTCCAGATTCATACGTTCCAGTTGAGGGCACAAGAACTCACATGATAACGTGCGAATGCCATTCACACTCACTGCTTTTTGAAAGAAGTAAGGCCCAATCATGCCGTCTGACAAAAATCCGCACAAGATAATTGCTCGTCGTGTATGCATTTGTTTCTCAAGTATCACGTGCGGATTTTGTAAGACCCAACTTTGACACTTTTGTTTGTTGACGATGATCTTTATTTGTTGGTGAAGATGATTTGTTTTGAAAAATCGGATTTTCATATTTTCCATTCATTTTTAATAATCGGAGCAAAAGTATATTTCATTTATATGATGGGGATTATCCTGAAAACTGTTAATGATTAGTCAAAAAAGTGCGTATAAACGCTTTTTAATGAAAAGAAAATTGTCAGGAAAAGTTTTCACGAATTTTTTCCTATTTGATTAGATTCTATCGTCGTTGCTACCATGTTGTGAAATGAAAATGTCGGTCTCTTAGCGCCAAATTTAAGGTCGAGGATGCTATCCTTCGTACAAATTAGATAGTAGATGCCACCTGTTAATTTTCAGAGTTGCCACTTGCATAGTATAAAAATGCCCCTCAAATTTGAATCGGGCGCCCTTGCTGGGACACTACTCTTTAATTGCAGCCTCTCTATTTCTCTCTCTCTCTCTCTCTCTCTCTCTCTCTCTCTCTCTCTCTCTCTCTCTCTCTTTCGCCAAAAACTTCCACTCATTCTAAGCTAGCCAAGCGCTGACCAAAGTGCAGAGTAATCACCTGGCGTAAAATTAATCAATTAAGATGAAAATTTGTTTTGCATATGAATGAAATTCGATTCTCTTTATGAATAATGTTTATTTGTATCTATCACAACCAACATTATTCACAAACAGCACACATTGACACAATTAGGAAATCGGGTGGGTGACTTAGTTTTCATAAGTATAAGTGACTGACGTTTTAGTGTGCAATTTAATTTGGAGCAAGTGTACCTACGGAAATTGAATATGTAAATTGATATGCAGTTATATGTATGACACATCACACATCAGTTATCGGTGTACATATGCATTTTTTTGTTCGTTTCTATATATAACTAGCGAGCTCGGCGTGCGTTGCTGCGTCCTCTTTTGCTTTTAAATTGTTGCACTACTAATTTTTATAGTTTTTCTTTTGAAAAACCATTTTAAACTTGCTATCCATTCATTCCTATTGTATTGGCTCCATTCTAATCTTTGTAATCGTTTTTTCTGTATTGTTATTAATGGTAGTCGATCTGGGAATTATGTACCTACTTCTGGCCTTCCCCAAGGAAGTATTTTATTGTATTACGTGTTCATCAATGATATTAGAAACTGTTTTTGTTGGAAGTATCTTTTATATCCAAATGACTTAGATTGGTGTAAAAATGCTCCAATTAGAGATTTGCGAAATTTTTGGCCATTCGCTACCGGTTTCAATAGAACTGTTTACGCAACAGCTGAGCCTATTAATAGAGCTCTATATCTACATAATAATTTGCCTCGAGTCGATTTGCGAGTTGATTACTGCTCCAATGGGTTTTATATTAACAACTTATTTAAGTCGTATTAAGTGTAGCCCCCTTAAAAAACCCACCCTCCACTGGAAATTCGATATGGTTTCTTGTTGTCGACAGAAACTTCACATATACAATATATTTTATTGTGCCAATTGTATGAGCATGGCTGTATATTGTATGAATTTTCGTATCTTGCCCACTTTAAGGGGTTGCCTACCCCTACCTACACTACCTACTTTTCGAATGATTCATGACATTTTTTTTAACGTCAATATCAACTTAAAATTTGATGTGGAGGCTTATTAAGAACGAATGCTTTACACTTACATATAGCAATGCGCATGCTCCGGCCACGTTTAGGGGAAACTCCCATACAAACACAGTACCCACAGTTGGGTCATTACAATGAATATCAACTTGAAATTTCATATGGTGGAATCCTAAGAATGTATGCTTCAAACATATTTCAATAGGCGTGCCCCGCATATTTTGAGAGATAGCCCCAAAACCCTTTTTTAGTTTTGTGGATAAAAAGAAAAATAGTTTTAAACTCAATGTCAACTTGAAAATGCATATGGTGAATTCTTATGGACAGAAGCTTCGCAATAATATTCTAGGGGGCGTGTCCCACCCAGTCTAAGTGGTAGTTCAGATCCACCATTCACTTTTCGATTTTTTCGGAAAAGGTATTATCAGTTCATTTGAAAATGTATATTGCACTAAAGACTACATCGTAGATCCCATAAAGTACCTGTATACATACATATATTCTTGTTCACTTCATTGAGACAAGTCGAAATAGTTATGTCCGTCTGTCCGTCTCTTAGTTGTTGTGCATTTTTCTGTTTTAAAATTGTTCATTCGGAAGGGTGTAGGGTATTTTGTAGTCGTGAAAGCACGATGGCTGGATGCTTACTTGCTTATTGCAGTCGAAGTGTAATTAAATTAAAACATTATATCATAATCACAGAAAAGAACTTAAATCTGATTGATGTGAGTGTTGTAGTGCAATTCTATTTTGTATACAAAAATCATAAAATGGAATTTTCTTTTGTGACAACGTCTACTGTGGGAAGTTTTTCTTGCGCCAGCCAATTCGTGTCGGCGTTCCAAGTTTCAAAAATGCATATTTCTCATATTACTCGAGGTGCAAATTTTGCAAATGAACGTGAAAGGAAAACATTTTTTACACGCCATGAAAACTTTCAAATGCAATTCGCGCCGCTTTAAATGCATCACTTAGTTTTAAGCTGAAGTCAATATACGAATACTCATTGAAGCTAACTATTGTCGCCGTAAGTTAATTGAATTCGGTCTGCTGACAGGTCGTAAAGTAGGTGAGGCAGCACTTCTGTGGAGATGCGATACAGATTGCTCTCAGACGAAAGCGAAGTTGAAAGTGGTGAAGGGTCGCGGACAAAAGGGTAAAACAAAACTGACGGTTTGCTTTATTTGCATTGAAAGTATAAAACAAGAATAAACGGCAGCTATACAATTGAAATGTGTCACAGTAAAGATAGAATTATAGATAATGGCTCACAAATTGAAAGAGTATAGTAAAAAGGAGGAATTTTTGCTTAAGTTTTGGTTCATAAAGGGTTTAATATTCTCAAACTGATAAACTATCGTAGTTGGCTTTAAATATTTCTCTGTCTGCCGCTAGTTTTGTGGTCAGTATCTTGAAATGCTTCTGGAAAATACTAACATATGTATGACCTTTCGAAGTATTCCTTAATTACTTTAAATTTGGCAAGGAAATTTGATAATTTCATTTAATGTTTAGAGATGAAGATGACATTTAGTACCGTTATTAATAATAATTTCTATTGAACTGGATTATACTCACTGTTCTGACTCACTTGTTGGAAATGGTATTGTGAAATAGTATTTACTCCCAATTTGCGCTGTGGTTCTGTAAGAGAAAAACGGACCAATTAAACGAAATCACTTCCGTACAAATTTCTCAATTCTGTAAGCGGAACAGGGCGGAACAGTGGGATAAGGGATAAATATTCCAATTGCTCAGCTAGGGCTGCTCACACTCATGCATCTAAATAGCCTTTTTTGAGCTTTGTAGGAAATTATTAAATTGCGAAAAATTGAGTTAGTCTTTGTTTTATTATTTTTTTTTTTTTCATTTTATTTAGTTAATAATCTTTGTGTGAAGCTTCTGTCTATAGGAGCTTCTAGCAACAAACCTGTTCACACTCTTCCAATAATGATCGATAATTAATTAGTTTAAAAAAAAATGGTTTTTGATTTTGTTAACAAATGCCTCGATAGCTCAACTGTTTAGTGCGCTTGCTAACATCTCAGAGGTCTCGAGAGGTAATCCATTCATTATTTATTTAGGGTTTGTTAG
Organism: Leucophenga montana; assembly: GCA_035044765.1. Classification (NCBI taxonomy): domain Eukaryota; kingdom Metazoa; phylum Arthropoda; class Insecta; order Diptera; family Drosophilidae; genus Leucophenga; species Leucophenga montana. The sequence continues at coordinate 31,709 of JAWNNQ010000690.1, forward strand.
GCGGGCTTTCCCTAATAGCAGTCTCTATACCCAATTTCAAATCGATATCGTAACGATATCATACTACGTATACGCAGAGTATAAAAATCAATGATTTAAAGCATATAATAGTCAGACTACTTATTTATTCAAACTGTGTATGAACACTGGTATCTATATTCTGCGATCGACTCAATAAATCGCAGCAATCTGCGGCAATCGCAAAAACTACAAACTGAGCGACAGCAAAATAATAGCGAAGCGCATACAAAGTATGATACTTAATCGTATATCTCTTTCGCGCTCGCAAGTCTTATCAAGTTCTAGCTGGCTGCTTTCATGCTGTCGTGTGTTTGATTCATATACTTGGTCAGATTTCATAAATATGACATGCATAAGTAATGCACTATTGCAGCTCACACTTTCCTCTTGACCCTTTTTTATACGAGGCATATCCAGAAAGTAAGTGTACTGAACTTTTATAGGTTTTAACATTTTTTATTTAAATAAAAAAATTAAGTGTTACTTTAGTACATAACGTAAGCTATTTTTCGACATAGTCACTATTCCTCTCTATGCAGGTGGTGAAGCGGGGTATCAATTTTTTGATGCCTTCCTCGTAGTAGTTTCCCGCCAACCCCTTGGGACCCACCTCGCGGACAGTTTTCGATATACGAGGGTTTCTGTGATTGTTTCGTATAGCAGAGTTCTGGAGATTTGCGGAAACATCGCAGAAAGTTCATCCACAGTCAATCTGCGTTCGTCACGGAGCGCATTTTCGATTTTTTCCACAAATTCGTCAGTCACAATTGAAGGTCTTCCGCTCCTCTGATCATCATGTACGACCATTCATATGAATATCCACTTGATTAAAAAAAAATTTATATTATGTTTTGACACTTTCTTTTTTTTCAATGTAATCTTAAATACAAATCACTACAGTTAAATGTATCATAAAAGGTTTCGACTCTTATACGGGCATTGTATAAGCTTTGCTTTTTCTGCGTGTACTTTAGCTTTACTTGAAGTGCTTCTTTTCAACACTTCCTTTACAAAACATTGGTGCCAGGTCAGGCAGATATTCAGGCGAGGGTTTTGTGTAAACCATTTTACTCAGTCTCTTAACTGAATTGTACCCAAGAATGCCACACACAGCTTGGCTATCTAAATCAATAGCAACGTTCAGTGTCAATGTTTGTTAGCTGCAATAGTCATCATCATCATCGTCGTCCCTCGCTGAACAACAATAGAAATGCACAGAAACTATCTACCATACAAAATATATATACTCATATGTATACAGTATATCTCAAAAATATATTCCCAAAGCACAGTATTTAATTACTATCTTCAAAAAAAAAAAAAAAAAAAAAAAAAAACCCGGAATTTCTCAATTAAACGAACCTCGCTTGAGATATTGTGAAATAAATCTTTTTTCGTGGTTGAGGTTTTCATTTTCGAAGCCAATTTTTTTTCCAAAATTTTTAAGAAAGCCTACGGATAGTCGACGTGTGGATTGATGCAAAGCATTATGCAAAATATTTTTGCCCTGAAGCGAATTTTAACGCCACTTGTATCGAGATTGCTTAATTTTTTGCTGAAATCCTAAACTTGAACAAACGTTAATGTCGTTCCGCAATCTCCATATTGATCTGACATGGTCTGATGTGACTTTTTTCTGCTACCACGACTCATGTTGCCATTTCGCGAAAAGCGTTTTGACACGATTGGGTAGAAAAAAAACCAAAAAAATTCGCGCTGAGCTCTGAAAGATATTTAAAAAATCGGTCTATGAAAAGTGAATGGCACAATGAATAAGTTTCCCTACCAATGTGGACTTCTTCAAACGACCCCTTCGCCCATTGGTTTTCTGTAATACTATATAATATTTTTTTGAAATCTAAAAAATAGTTACTTTTATGTAATGGTTTGTATAATGTACATGCAAGTCGATTTTGAACCACTTCTACATATTCGATTGAGACTGAACGCACATGACGTCAGTGTTATCGAACTCATAATTCCTATAACTCAATATAATGAACGCCGTACATTGGTGAAACTTGACAATATCAAACAAATTTGAGTGAAACTTGAAAAATGTGTATTACCGAGGTCGTTGGTTTTTAATTTAGTACCATTAAAAAAAAGACCATATTAGTCATGGAGGTACTAAATGTTAAACTTAGATTTATTGACTAAAAGACGAAAATGAGTATACCGAATCGTCGTATGCTTTAGAAATTATTTGAGTTAAACGTGAATCTGAGTCTTGATTCACACCAAGGTCGAAATTTGGGGTGTACTTCTACACAATTCTACACAAGTTACATTAGTTTTGAAGCAACTAACTATCCGGGGAACAAATGAACGTCCTTACGAATATGAACTCCATTTACCCAGAATTAGCAACTAAACCATGTTATTGCTTCCCAATCAAGCCCGATTATCGCAATCTTCAGAGCCAATCCTTATCCCGATGTTACGCATCGAATTGGCCGACTTTCCTTACCTACATTATTCTATCGACTAGAGACTCTTCCATATCTCTCTTCGAAAGACTTTCATGGTAGTACGGCTAAAAAATAGAAAAGAAAACTCTTCCGATATATCTCGACGGCTTCTGCTCCCACTGCGTTTCGTACAATTTGTGCTTTTATTAGAAGCTTGCACGTGACTAGCACCCCACACATGAGTTTAATAAAAGTTGTTAACTTTCTGCGACAGACTGTAAGTATTTACAGTACATAGTAGCTTCTAAGAGTAGCGAGAGTTGCCGATAAAAAGCTTTCGTGACAACAAGAATTCATTGTCAAATGCAACGTGAAACTGTTCTCGTATGACATCGTTGAAAAAAGCGAGAGAGAGATCGAGATATATACTCGTATTACAGTAATGAAGCAGGATAGAGCTATAGCATGAACGTTGGCAACTGAGTCAGCAGCTTGTTGCTTTATTTGCTCTAAATGCACTATGGAGCCAATTGACACTTTTTTTGGCAAAAATTTATAACTTAAAGATAAAGCGAGGTTTTTTTATGTATTTTTTTTTTCCTAATGGAATCCGCACTTGCAGTACTCACAAAATGGGTTTCTGGCTGCGGCCTAGGTGTGAACCCTACAAAAACAGAACTAGTGCTCTTGTCAAGGAAATATAAGACTCCTAAATTGACTTTACCCAAACTCAACCATATTAGTCTTACTATCAGCGAATATGCAAAATATCTGGACAAAAAGCTCAATTGGAACAAAAACACGGAAGAGCGTATTAAGAAGGCAAGCATAGCACTCTTTGCGTGCAAAAAAGCTATTGGAAGAAGGTGGGGTTTCTCTCCATCTATCGTTCATTGGTTATACACTGCAGTAGTTAGGCCCATTCTGCTATACGGAGTATGTGTATGGTGGCCAGCACTAGAAAAGGCTTCTACCCTTAAGCAAATGCATAAGGTGCAAAGGAGTGCTGAACTTTGTATCAGTGGAGCGCTACGTACCACACCGACGGACGCATTAAATGTACTGCTCCATCTGATCCCACTTGATCTCCTTGCGAGAGAGAGGTCAATAGTCACAGCCCTCAGACTAAGGGAATCTTCAGCTTGGTGGGGTAGTTCCTTCGGACACTCGAGGATTCTACTACTACAAAGACTTATACCATCAAATACGGATTATTGCACATCAAACATTAACTTCGTTAAAGAGTATGACGTCGTAATACCCACAAGACTACAATGGGCCAATCCTCACTGTAGAGAAAACGCTATCAATATCTTTAGGTAGGAGGAGGTGTATTTTCACCGCATCTGGGGATTAGAGAATCCTTAGACTGCCCGATCATTGTAGCGTAGGAAGCTACGCATCTCCTAAGGTCATACTCAACTACTCAAGAACATGTGTTTATCATCTCGGACAGTCAGGCTGCCCTGAAAGCGCTGAACTCTTTCTGCTCCAACACTAAAACCACAACAGAGTGCCGAAAATCTCTTAACGAGATTGCAGAACACTATGTTATACATCTCATCTGGGTGCCTGGTCACAAAAACATAGAGGGAAATGATTAAGCTGATAAATTAGCAAGAGAGGGTACCACTGCTGATACCTTCCGGGGAAGGCCACAGTTGGTATACCCATGGCTACATGTAAACTACAGATCTCAACAGAGATGATCGGTATAGCAACTAATAGATGGTGCAACCTTGGCACGTGTAGAATCTTTAGACTCACCTGGCCAAAATATAATCTTAAAAGAACAATAGCACTACTTTAGTACACGAGAGATAAGTTAGCTGTTATTTTGGGAGCCCTCACAGGCCACTGTACAATAGGGAGACATGCCAGAAGGCTAGGTTTAAACTCCTGGGACTTCTGCAGAAGCTGCGGAAACGCCGAAGAGGAGGAGACGGTCGAGCACTTGCTATGTCATTGTCCGGCCCAGAGTAGGAAGAGACTGACGTTATTAGGGCGCCCTTTCCTGGACAACTTAAATGAGATCTCACTAACTAGACTATACAGGGGTGTGATGAATGCTCATGACATTTACTATGACAACTTATTGCAAAGCCATTAGTTCCCGACCTGTGGTTTGATTTATAAAACTGATTCTGGTTACTTTTTCCGAAATACCGAAGTTTGGAGAACAGCAATGATTCTTTCCATTTACAACTACCTTATAGACTGCATAAATGTTGCAATTCATGCCTTAAATAAACTCTCTTATGGCGCAATATTGTTTCTTAAAATACTAGTCCAATATTTAGGTAAATGTTTCATCAATCAAGGGACGCACACGCTTTTCAATTTTCTGTGACTTTTTTTGATAAAGTGTAATTTTAACACTGCCGCAAGTTCAATTACGTTTACGAGCAGCTGTTTCTGGAACAATAAGCGTACATTATCTCCTTCTGATTTTAATACTTCTGCAAGTTTTCTCTGATCTTGAGCACTCTTAGTACTATATATGATGAACCAAAGAAGCTGAGAAAATTTTCGAAAGTTTTGCTTTAATTAGTATGTTTTAAAAGTGCATGAAATACAGGGTGTCTCAAAGGGAAGTTCACATTTAAAAAAATCGATTAAAAAAAAGTAAATAGTTTATTGAAAAAATGTTTACTACATTTTAAAATACACACTTTAGGAATTTATTTCTGCGTTCACGGCATTCATTTAATCGAGCACTAAAATTTCCTATGACGGCTCGGCAGGAATTCTCCGTGATGGCTGCCATTTCATGACGGATATTTCCTTTTAATTGTGCCAGGGAAGTCGGTTTGTTGTCGTAAACTTTAGGTTTGATGTAACCTCACAGCAAAAAGTCCATACGGGTTAAATCGGGACTTCGTGGAGGCCAATTTATGTCACCTCTCCTGGAGATCAATTTTCCAGGAAACTCTTTGTAGAGACCTGTTGGACATGTGTGAAGTTGTTACAAATGCGGAACAATGATAATCTATGCACGTTTAAAGCAACAGCACGCTTCCGAATCGAAAGGTCCGGGTTGCCACGAACAGACTGAGTTCTACTTTCTACGTTTTCGAATGTTCTCGAAAACCTTGGAGCCCGGATTTTGATTTTTCCAGCGTTGAACCGGTCTCTTCAAATTTCTCGACCCATTTTCCAATGAGTCGTGGGCTTGGCGCATCATTTAAATTACGAACATGTCGAATACTGCAGAATTTTCTACGCGCTACAGTCGCTGAATTATCGTTTTTTGTAAAACTCACGTACGCACAACGCACGGTCCGTTCCCGAGAAACGCTCCATAGCGACTAAATTCCCAAAAGCTAGGCTACCGATTGACATACTCCCCGCCACCCTCGGAATAGTTGCGTTCACGCAATCAGCAAATCAAATCTGAACTTTCTTTTGAGACACCCTGTACTTTGGTACACACGCGCATTACAATACGAGTAATCATAAAAAAGAACCAACATCTTCTAGATCCATTTGTATTTCCTTTTTTTTTTTGCCACATTGGAAGTAAATCTGCAATTCTCAATAGTTGCAAAAAGTGTAAAAAAGTGGATCCAAATCAAAATTATTGACGCTTTGATGTGCAAATAGTCTCACATCTAACACCCACTAGCAAAATTATACAAAAATGGGTATGGAATAGTATATGTATATTCTGTTTCTTTTTTCGTCTATATCTTGCATGTATTTCTTCATTATGTTGGCTTACAAAATGATAAAAATTTTACAGCGGTAAAAGTTTTCACCAAAAAATGAGAACTATTGAGCAGCGCTACCAAGAACTTTTGTCTCATAGAATGTTGGGAGACTATATTTGATTCCTCACCAGAGAAATAGACCCAAATGAGAACAGAAGACAAAGCAAGGGTCAAAGTTGTTTCTAAAATATATATATATATATATATTTTCTACTATAAACAAGGCAGGATCTAAAAATAACCGAACTTTTAATTTAATTCATAGAACACGTAGCGTCAAATGTTGGCATTGTTAGAAAGATACATTTTTCATCTTTCTAAAGCAGCTAAGTTCATGCTAATCAATCGTTTGACAAATCGTTTGATACCGTTTTAATAACAGCAGTTTTTGTTGTTGTGTCGTAAAAAACAAAAGAGCACATATTAAATTTTGTTTTAAACTCGGTAAAAAAAAATTTGGTGAAACTTACGAATTGTTAAAAAAGTTTTTGATGATGAGGGTATGAGTCGTACTTTTTTCGATTTAAAAACGGTCGTGATGATTTAAATGATGATCCAAGACCTAGAGGCATCTAATCGTGCTAAGTTAGTGAAAAAAGTAAGTGAAATAAGAGTAAGTAAGAGAATGCTGGCAGAAGAATTAGATTCATCTTATACTGTACAATCTACAAAATATTAACTGAAGATTTGGCTAAAAGAAAGGTGTGTGCACGTTTTTTTCCACATCACTTAAACGATGATCAAATAATCACTCGTGTGGAGCATTGCAAAGACATCATTTCAACCTCTGAAAACGATCCAGATTTTCTTGTTTCGATCATAGCTGGTGATGGAAACATGGTGTTTTAAATATGATCCTGAAACAAAGCGACAATCTGCAGAATAGAAGTCAAAAGACGAGCCAAAACCTACAAATTGCGTTTTCAAAACTCTAGAATCAAAGACAATGTTGATAACTTTCTATGATTCCAAGTGTATTGTTCACAAGGACTTTGTTCCAGAAGGTCACAGTGTCAATGGAGAATATTATTTATAAGTTTGTGGTCGACAGTTCTAAGTGTTATAGGCCCGAATATACCAAAGGAAAGCAGTGGTGTTTATTGCATGATAATGCACCACCTCACAAGACCAAAAAAGTCAGTGAATTTTTGATGAAAAAACAGAATTGTCTCCTCAACCGCTTTCTGTATTCGCCTGATCTATCACCATGCGACTATTTTCTCTTCCCAATAATGAAAACTGCAATGAAAAGAGCTTTTTACGATGACATGCCAGTCATACATACAAGCAGCCGTGACACAGGTGCTAAAGAACATCCCAAAAAGCGAGTTTAAAAAGTCTATGTAAAAAGTTAACAGCTACATATATGTGTATATATGTAGCTGGTATTAAAATTACTTAAATTTTACTTTGTTTTGTATTATTTCCCTATTTTGACGACCTAATTGGACGTTCTCGTACTCGAGATATGGCCTAAAATGTGAAACTATCTGCGAAAAAGGAAGAAAAATATTTTAAATTTGGTATCTCGGAAACGTATCCATAAAAAAAATTTGACAATGGGATTTTCGAGTTTAGTGGGCCATAATACTACATAAGAAAAAAATATTGTGGCATCGAATGTTCATATTGGCTGTAAATCAGTGTTATTATATTAATTTATTTTAAATACTTTTCTAAAAAATGACATTATGCCACAAAAAGTATCAATTATACCCATAGTGCAATGCATGTCTTTGTTTGGAGGTACATAACTCTGTGTTTAGACGTGAGTGAGTGTGTGCATGTGTGTGTGTGTGTGTGTGTGTGTGTGTGTGTGTGTGCACGCGTTTGACATATTGCAGAAATGTCAACATGTCAGCGTGTCAATTGGCATACAACTTGACATCTGTCAAATTGCATAGTCTTTTTGGCTCCGGAACGAGCTATAGTCAGCATCCGGTTTATCATAGATGTATGCAACGACTACTAACTACTAGTGACGACTGACTATGAACTAACTGAAATTTTTTATAGCGCAGGGTATATGTGGACGCTGGGTCACGACGAATGCAACGAACATGCATTTGCAATTATTGTTGTTCCTTACTCATACCGGCAATAAATAGTTACTCATTTAAGATGTCAGTTCGAATTCGTTCGAGTTCAGGCACTCTGTACTTCAAGAGATCGCGGAATCATAGGAAGATGCAAAGCAAATATTATTATGACTTGGAATGGTGCCATTAGAGCGCTCACAGCTGGATTTTTATGAATTTGGAGGCGCGAGATGTATTTTGCGTTGTACTTTGTCACTTAATCTGCGACTGAAGATACATTGAGATTGTGTTGCAGTGTTGCATTCATGACGAGTTGCGTGAGTCGCTTGTCGAGAGGACGTCCTAAGTATTCTGTGAGTCTGCTCGATAGTTGAAATGCGTTCTCTCGCGTGTGGAATCTAATTTCGTTTAGTTATAATTGGTTTTAGGTTAGCTACAAATAGCAGCTCATAAACTTTACCAGACTGATTGGCCCCTATATAAATTTACCTTCTCTTCTTCAAGTGTAAAGGAAAATAACCAAGATATAAATCGTGAGTCGGTTAGTTTTTATAGGATTTTTGCTGTAATGCTGTAATATCCAGGAGCTTTTCTTGTGTCCCTTTGTGCACATGTATTTTTTATATCCGCAACTTTTATGGAAGATATTAGTAGATTCATTTGCCCTGGCGATTGTAGAAATTCGATAATTTCAGTTATTTTGTCTTGTGACCCATTTTGTATTCGATTTCAACTAAACATGTTTTCGCCTCCATGAAAGTTTATTTTGTTCGATTTTTACATAAGTTGCTTGCTTATTAATATTCGATATTCGAATACAGTAACAAATTAGCTTAAAAGTCTAAGAGAAAGAAGAGGGGGTGGTCGGCATAAGTCATAATCTATGTCAAGCATCCCCCTCTTTTTCCACTTACACTTTTAAGCTACAAAGGAAATGATGAAAAAAATGGCACAAATAAGCCCCCAACTTAAAAACACACAATTTATTTCAATGTGATAAATTTCAATTCAGGGAAATTAGTGTTAAATGGTATAAACAGTTTGTCTGACATCGTAGTATATACATATATTCTTGATCAGCTCGACGAGATGAATCGATCTAGCCATGTCCGTCTGTCTGTCTGTCCGTCTATCGGTCTTCACGTCTGTATCTTGTTGCGCAAATTTTTGGGTATCCAGTTGAAAATTAGCATTTATACTTCTTTTCAATAGAGACCCACCTCGCCCACTTTTATGTTTTTGTATGAAAAACTTATTTATTATGTTAAAATTGAATGTGTTGACATTTTATGGACAGCCGCTTAACATACGTAGATTAATAAGCGTGTCCCTCCCACTTTTTTTATAACCCCATACAAACCCGCCGCCCACCTTTGTTGTTTTTATGAAGAAATTCTTAATTTAAAGTCAATATTAGATTGAAATCGATTTGGTGGATTTTAGTGGACAACCGCTTCATATACATATTCAAGTGAACGTGTCCCGCCCACTTTCAATGTCGCAGATTTAACTTCATTATTAGAATTTGATCCGATTACCAAATAGACTCTAGATAGACTTGTTTTGTCGTGCTAATCAAGAATATGAATACTTTATTTAATCGCTGGCGTCACCTTTTGGGTGTTACAAACTTAATAGTACAAAAACTAATATACTATTCACTCCATGTGTGAAAAGTATAAAAATATTGGTGTCTTATTACTATATTCTACAAACTTGCTTTGACTTCTCTCTCTCTCTCTCTCTCTCTCTCTCTCTCTTGTTATAGCATAAATCGGGCAATCATTACTAATAATTATTTTGGTATTATAGCCAAAACAATATCGATGTCGACAAAATCGCTTGGGGAAAAATAACATATCAAAATATTATATCGTTTTTTTATAGAATATCTTTTAGATCTTGACATACCTACTGCACAATCGACCGCAAAAATACCCACTCAATTTGTGAGCCATTACCAACAAACATATTTTTAGTGTAACACTTTACATTACACTTATGTAGTATACAGCTGCCGTTGATTCTTGTTCTATTTTTTAATGGAAATAAGGCAGACCGATCAAAGGAATGCAGTTTCAATTTGCCTTTTTTACTTTAGACCCTTTGCCAGTTAACTTCGCTTTCGTCTGAGTGCAATCTGTATCGCATCTCCACAGAAGTTCTGCTTCACTTGCTTTACGACCTGTCAGCAGACCGAATTCAATTAACTTACGGCGACAATAGTTAGCTTCAATGAGTATTCGTATATTGACTTCAGCTTAAAACTAAGTGATGCATTTAAAGCGGCGCGAATTGCATTTGAAAGTTTTCATGGCGTGTAAAAAATGTTTTCCTTTCACGTTCATTTGCAAAATCTGCACCTCGAGTAATATGAGAAATATGCATTTTTGAAACTTGGAACGCCGACACGAATTGGCTGGCGCAAGAAACACTTCCCACAGTAGACGTTGTCACAAAAGAAAATTCCACCTTATGATTTTTGTATACAAAATAGAATTGCACTACAACACTCACATCAATCAGATTTAAGTTCTTTTCTGTGATTATGATATAATGTTTCAATTTAATTACACTTCGACTGCAATAAGCAAGTAAGCATCCAGCCATCGTGCTTTCACGACTACAAAATACCCTGCACCCTTCCTAATGAACAATTTTAAAACAGAAAAATGCACAACAACTAAGAGACGGACAGACGGACATAGCTATTTCGACTTGTCTCAATGAAGTGAACAAGAATATATGTATGTATACAGGTACTTTATGGGATCTAAGATGTAGTCTTTAGTGCAATATACATTTTCAAATGAACTGATAATACCATTTCCGAAAAACCCGAATGAAAAACCCGAATGAATGAATGGTGGATCTGAACTACCACTTAGACTGGGTGGGACACGCCCCCTAGAATATTTTTGCGAAGCTTCTGTCCATAAGAATTCACCATATGCATTTTCAAGTTGACATTGAGTTTAAAACTATTTTTCTTTTTATCCACAAAACTAAAAAAGGGTTTTGGGGCTATCTCTCAAAATATGCGGGGCACGCCTATTGAAATATGTTTGAAGCATACATTCTTAGGATTCCACCATATGAAATTTCAAGTTGATATTCATTGTAATGACCCAACTGTGGGTACTGTGTTTGTATGGAAGCTTCCCCTAAACGTGGCCGGAGCATGCGCATTGCTATATGTAAGTGTAAAGCATTCGTTCTTAATAAGCCTCCACATCAAATTTTAAGTTGATATTGACTGTAAAAAAATGTCATGAATCATTCGAAAAGTAGGTAGTGTAGGTAGGGGTAGGCAACCCCTTAAAGTGGGCAAGATACGAAAATTCATACAATATACAGCCATGCTCATACAATTGGCACAATAAAATATATTGTATATGTGAAGTTTCTGTCGACAACAAGAAACCATATCGAATTTCCAGTGGAGGGTGGGTTTTTTAAGGGGGCTACACTTAATACGACTTAAATAAGTTGTTAATATAAAACCCATTGGAGCAGTAATCAACTCGCAAATCGACTCGAGGCAAATTATTATGTAGATATAGAGCTCTATTAATAGGCTCAGCTGTTGCGTAAACAGTTCTATTGAAACCCGTAGCGAATGGCCAAAAATTTCGCAAATCTCTAATTGGAGCATTTTTACACCAATCTAAGTCATTTGGATATAAAAGATACTTCCAACAAAAACAGTTTCTAATATCATTGATGAACACGTAATACAATAAAATACTTCCTTGGGGAAGGCCAGAAGTAGGTACATAATTCCCAGATCGACTACCATTAATAACAATACAGAAAAAACGATTACAAAGATTAGAATGGAGCCAATACAATAGGAATGAATGGATAGCAAGTTTAAAATGGTTTTTCAAAAGAAAAACTATAAAAATTAGTAGTGCAACAATTTAAAAGCAAAAGAGGACGCAGCAACGCACGCCGAGCTCGCTAGTTATATATAGAAACGAACAAAAAAATGCATATGTACACCGATAACTGATGTGTGATGTGTCATACATATAACTGCATATCAATTTACATATTCAATTTCCGTAGGTACACTTGCTCCAAATTAAATTGCACACTAAAACGTCAGTCACTTATACTTATGAAAACTAAGTCACCCACCCGATTTCCTAATTGTGTCAATGTGTGCTGTTTGTGAATAATGTTGGTTGTGATAGATACAAATAAACATTATTCATAAAGAGAATCGAATTTCATTCATATGCAAAACAAATTTTCATCTTAATTGATTAATTTTACGCCAGGTGATTACTCTGCACTTTGGTCAGCGCTTGGCTAGCTTAGAATGAGTGGAAGTTTTTGGCGAAAGAGAGAGAGAGAGAGAGAGAGAGAGAGAGAGAGAGAGAGAGAAATAGAGAGGCTGCAATTAAAGAGTAGTGTCCCAGCAAGGGCGCCCGATTCAAATTTGAGGGGCATTTTTATACTATGCAAGTGGCAACTCTGAAAATTAACAGGTGGCATCTACTATCTAATTTGTACGAAGGATAGCATCCTCGACCTTAAATTTGGCGCTAAGAGACCGACATTTTCATTTCACAACATGGTAGCAACGACGATAGAATCTAATCAAATAGGAAAAAATTCGTGAAAACTTTTCCTGACAATTTTCTTTTCATTAAAAAGCGTTTATACGCACTTTTTTGACTAATCATTAACAGTTTTCAGGATAATCCCCATCATATAAATGAAATATACTTTTGCTCCGATTATTAAAAATGAATGGAAAATATGAAAATCCGATTTTTCAAAACAAATCATCTTCACCAACAAATAAAGATCATCGTCAACAAACAAAAGTGTCAAAGTTGGGTCTTACAAAATCCGCACGTGATACTTGAGAAACAAATGCATACACGACGAGCAATTATCTTGTGCGGATTTTTGTCAGACGGCATGATTGGGCCTTACTTCTTTCAAAAAGCAGTGAGTGTGAATGGCATTCGCACGTTATCATGTGAGTTCTTGTGCCCTCAACTGGAACGTATGAATCTGGACGACATGTGGTTTGAGCAGGACGGCGCATGATACATTCGATTTATTGGAGCACCCTATATAAATAACTAGATCTGGCAAAAAATCACGATCACTCCGCTCCGTGATTAAGCTATCGTAAAAAGGGTGAACGAATCATTTGTTCGTATTCGTTTCCTATACGGACACGAACACATCCCACGATAAAACACTTGTATCACTGTTTAGCCAATCTCTGCTTTCGTTATTGATTTGCAAATCGTTGATTCGCTAGTAGTAGCCATTAATTAATAAAATCTTTAATTGTAGTCATTGCAATTATATTATATAACAGTATTATATTAATCAACATTACTCGACTCATAGAACTGATCAAGTAAATAATTAATATGTGTGCAGCCTCCGTCATACAATATATTTTAAAAATTCAACAAACTCAACCTACTCTTCTATATATTTCATATGCATTCAGCCGGATATAAAAGATTCACCGTTCACCCCGTGATTTAAAAATCACTCTTTTTGCCATCACAGTCAAGAGTCAGCTGAGTATAAAAGCGCATAGCCATCATGCTCAGAGTCAGTCAGTCTGTTTGTGTTGCGCCGATCGTAAATCTTCAACACTTTAAAATGAATCTTACTACTTTGGTATGTGTCATAAACTAAATGCAAAAAAAAAAAAAAACTTACTGCAATGATTAACTTACTTTCTTTATTTTCAGATAATTTTTGTTGCGGCCATCATGATTTTAACTCCAGCTCAGCGATTTGTTCTTGCAGAGATTATAAAGATGTCGGCGTTAATGATGTTTATATTTGGAATATTTCGTCTATATCGTTCGAACACAACGTCTATAATTATACGATACCTTTTATATATATTTGGGCTGGTCTACTTGACATACGTTATATTCTACATACCATATTCTGATAAGGTCGAAGCTCAAAGTTCAGTGTTTTCTGTTTTGAATGCTGACTGGTTTCTGATAATTTTATTAACACAATAAATGGATTCGTAATGGATAATCAGTAACAATCGTGCATGTTTTGAATTTATTTAAAGGATTTCATGTTTTCAATATAAATAGACCAGTACTTTGCTTATCAGACAGCATCCGGTTAAGACACATATGTATTAGGCTGGACCAACTTGCGTTTGATTTGACAATGGTTTTATCTCGGATGAACATTTTGCATGTCAACAGGAATAATCTGGGCGATGGTACCTGCTCTGCTCGTCTGCTCGTTTGCTCTACAATTTCTCACGAATTCACTGTGCTCCAGCACCAAAACGAGGTGTATACTATAATGCTGAGCCATCTCGTTAAGAGATCAGATAGGCGGTATTCAGTGATAATTTTTTATATTGTTGCACAAGAGTTTAATGCTTTAATGCAATATAGTAACTTAGGATCTTTGGATTATGCTCTAGGGGTTTTGTACATGCGTTGCTTTCTTTCAGCCTTGAAGCTGCAATAGAGTTGTGGCTCTTTCTATGTTCGCTTTATGGGTTGAACTGCATTTTTACTGTCTTTTGTTTGCAGTTACCGGTTTGATGCTCCGCCTAAGTCAGCTGTTGCTGTTGTTGTTGGTTTCAATACCTCTTCAGATTTCATTGAGAAAGTGCAAGTTGCTATCTTTGTTTGACCACTGGATCCATATGTGATCCATTAGATCTATTTTAGTGATTGTGTGCTATCAAAGTACACGTTAATCATATACATAAATTATGTAGTAGATGTGTTTGCTATTGGGCATAAAATAGTTGTTGTTGTGACTGTTGAGTGGCTTTGCTCATTTGCGTTCATATGGTGGAATAATATTAGGTTACAAATTCGCTCACTTGTCTGTTTCAAGTACGGAGAGAGAGATAGAGCGTGACTGTGATATACTCTTATACTCTTATACACTTCACATGTGGTGCAAATAGTATTATAATTTCGTTACGGAGTTCGTAACGCTTTAAAGAAAGCATCGCAGACCCCATAAAGTATATATAATCTTGATCAGCTCGACAAGACGTGTCGATCTAGCTAAGTCCGCTTGTCTGTCCGCCACTGTTTCATTGTTACTAATGTCTATGGCGTTGCAATATTGTGTAGTATAAATACCCGAAAAGTAGGACTATGTTGGCTATTCACCACAATAGTAGTAACTGGGCTGCGATAGAATAAATTGTCGGTATACTTAGTCTAGTCCTACAACTAGAGCAGCTGCACCAAAAGTTCGATGTGTCTCATTCCAATTATCTTTGAGAAGCAGTAAGCTGATTTTAAACTCTTGTACTTTATAATCCTAAGAATGTATGCTTTAAACGTGTTTCAAAAGGCGTGCCACACATATTTTGAGAGATAGTCTAAGTGGTAGTTAAGATCCACCATTCACTTTTCGATTTTTTCGGAAAAGGTATTATCAGTTCATTTGAAAATGTATATTGCACTAAAGACTACATCGTAGATCCCATAAAGTACCTGTATACATACATATATTCTTGTTCACTTCATTGAGACAAGTCGAAATAGTTATGTCCGTCTGTCCGTCTCTTAGTTGTTGTGCATTTTTCTGTTTTAAAATTGTTCATTAGGAAGGGTGCAGGGTATTTTGTAGTCGTGAAAGCACGATGGCTGGATGCTTACTTGCTTATTGCAGTCGAAGTGTAATTAAATTGAAACATTATATCATAATCACAGAAAAGAACTTAAATCTGATTGATGTGAGTGTTGTAGTGCAATTCTATTTTGTATACAAAAATCATAAAATGGAATTTTCTTTTTCCACAACGTCTACTGTGGGAAGTTTTTCTTGCGCCAGCCAATTCGTGTCGGCGTTCCAAGTTTCAAAAATGCATATTTCTCATATTACTCGAGGTGCAGATTTTGCAAATGAACGTGAAAGGAAAACATTTTTTACACGCCATGAAAACTTTCAAATGCAATTCGCGCCGCTTTAAATGCATCACTTAGTTTTAAGCTGAAGTCAATATACGAATACTCATTGAAGCTAACTATTGTCGCCGTAAGTTAATTGAATTCGGTCTGCTGACAGGTCGTAAAGCAAGTGAAGCAGAACTTTTGTGGAGATGCGATACAGATTGCACTCAGACGAAAGCGAAGTTAACTGGCAAAGGGTCTAAAGTAAAAAAGGCAAATTGAAACTGCATTCCTTTGGTTGGTCTGCCTTATTTCCATTGAAAAATAAAACAAGAATGAACGGCAGCTATATACATACAGTATTATGTGTCAAAGTAAAAATATGCTTTTAGGTTATGGCTTTTGGAACATTGTTGATAACAACAAGAAAGAACGCTGCGATCGCCTAGGTGCACTAGGTATGTCAAGATCGTGTAGCTCACATTTAATTTGCCTAACGTACAAATTTAAAAAAAACAAAATTACTAATTTCAGTTCGTAGCGAACCAATGCAACTTTGCGGAAATCAACGCATTTCGTATTGTTCAACACGACCTTTGCCTCTATTGCAACTCACACTGCGCAAATTGACAGCTGAGCGAGATTTACTCGTAAAAAGTGTAAAGTTATCCTTCTTTCTTGCTTTTCTGATCTAACTCTGCGCTGGAGTTCAGACGTCTCTTGTCTATTACGCAAATTGTTTTTTTTTCAAGTTATTTGAGCAGCATTCATTTTTTTTCTTTTTTCATTTTTGTGGAAAAAAATAAATAAAATATATAAATACCGTGAGTAATTTCAAAGAAATAATTATTAAGGACTACCGTCATGCGGAATATTAATATTTTTATTATAATTAATTGCCAAATTGTCAATCGATTCTGATGATATTAACTGATGATATTAATCTTTTCTTTAGTTGGGGAAACAACAAAACAAACATGCATATACTATACGGCTAGTGGCATATTTAATTAAGTGCTTGAGCTAAAACCAAGTATTATACGATACGGGTCTTTAATAGATAATTAATATTTGCAAATGTGCAGATTAACATCATAATGATGCATTTTTTGTTTTCTTTTCTCTTAGGCCGTTTGTATTATTTCGTACGTTTGTAATCCTCGTTTGTAATAATAAATGCGTTTGTTATACTTAGCGTTAGTACTAACTATTTTGTTAGGTTTGTACTACTTGGATTGTACTCCTTCGTTGGTACTACTTAATTATTGTGTTATTCAGTACCAATTGACTTACATACAGCACAAATTTTGGGTTGTCTACGACACCATTTGGCTCAACCGTCTTATATGTTTTTTAATTAAATTCTATCGTAATTCTTCATTATTATTTTTGGTGCAAGAGTTGGTGATTTCATTTTAAATTCATTTAATTATCTCTATATATGTACATATGTATGCGTCTAACTAGTAAATTAATAAGTTTAAAATCTCTTGTATATTAAATGAAGTCAAATATGGTCAAGTAGCGTACATGTAGGGTACACATAATTAGATAAACAAAAATTTTTTTTTTTGATTATGCTTTTTTAAATATTGTTTTGACGTATTAATTCGTTATAAATATTCCCCCTCGCGATAACAGTTAAAATTGATACCAAATACAAGCACAATCATACTATGAAAACTTAAGAGAAACCAATTTAACTTCTGTTGTCATAAATTATTTATCTTCATGCTTTTGCTGGCAGATATATCTATACTAATATTATAAAGAGGTAAAGTTTGTGAGTTTGTTAGGTTGTAGGGGATAATATCTGGATCTACTGAACCGATTTTGAAAATTCTTTAAACAATAGAAACCCACGTATACGTGAGTGTTATAGTCTATATATTAACCCGAAAAATGAAAAGAGTTTTTCGTGGTAGTTGGATTTCCAAAGTAAGTCGGAGAAAAAATGGTCGAACGAAAATGTTTCTTACGAACGCTGTTTTAACGATGAGAGATATATGATTCAGTTCTAGAGAAAAGTTGTAGAGCTTGATAATGCCTACAAAAAAGCATATGTGTAACTTTTATATTTAAGTCACAAAAAGTAGTTTTTTTTATATTAAAAAAATAATATTAAAATTAATAATAAAATTCATATACGAGTTAATGCGGTCGTAGAGGGCATGGGAGGTATGGGAAGGGGGGAGGGGGGGTGGTAAAGAAGTGGTATGGGAAAGGAGCGGCAACGCTCCAGGTTACTTTTAAAAATGAAAAGGAGGTGGTGGAATGTGGGAAAGGAAAGGAAAGGGGAGTGTTGGGAAAGGGGTAGAAGAGGGCAGGGGAATTAGAATGGGTGATATGGTAAGGGATCATAGGGATGGAGGGGTAAAGGTAAAGCAACGCGCTGGGTACAATTTAAGATAGAGGGATGAAATGTTGTATACATGTTAATGGCATCGGAGGGGGCAGGGAAAAGTGATGGTAAAGTAAGGAGAAGTAGGGGAAGCAGGCAGAATGGGGGGCAGCGTAAGGGGTAGTTGGAGAAGGGGTGGAAGGGACAGAAGAAGAGGGGTAGGAGAATTGGAGATAGTGTAAATGGGCATGGGGAAGGTGTGGCAGGGAGAAGGTGGGACAGGGTGAAAGTGGGCCATATAACATGAACGTAAACATAACATAAACATAATGAACATGATAATAAACATAAATGAACATAAACACATGAACGGTCTACAATCTGTGGCTTTCAGCTAAACATCATGTTTTAATTATTGCCATCTCGCTCGTACTAATTTCTGACTACTTTACATTACATTTCATTTACATTTATTCATTACATTTATGTGTATATCGTCATATATTATAGCCTATGACACTCACAAATACCGTGGGTTTCTATTGTTTAAAGAATTTTCAAAATCGGTTCAGTAGATCCAGATATTATCCCCTACAACCTCACAAACTCACAAACTCATAAACTTTACCTCTTTATAATTTTAGTATAGATATATCATATGATAGCGAAATACTCTAAATAAAAACTCGAAAATTTGACTATCAGAATGCGCCAAATCAGAGCCAGACTCGAAGCAAACATGCCCGAAATCATATTTAAGCACTAATGGCAAAAAATTATCTTTCTAATAGAGACAATTTTCAGTTTAAAAGGATGTAATGTCAGTATTTTAATTCACAATTTAAAGTACTACACCTCTGTAGCCAAATCAAGCTTATGACTTTTATATGCAGACTCCAAGGCAGCTAAGCTTATCATTTATTTATGCAGATATCATTTATGAGCCGCGAGGCACATTATTTCTTGACATTGACTCCCCTCCCGTACCCCAGTGACGCTTACATCGCATATTATAGTGCTGTCTAGGTAGCCGAGCGGGGTGAGTGGCGGCCACGCGACTTTTTCCTAATACTTACATTTTTAAACTCGTTATATCTTGCGAATGGAATGGCCGAATTGAATAATTCAAAAAGTTATCAAAGTAATATACTCGTAAAGGTATTGAAGCAGTCGTGAATATGAAGTAATTTATTTTGATAAGGATTAATACCAAGGTTCAAATAAAGAGCTCTTTCTAGCGGCGGCATTTCAATTAAATTTTTAAAATAAAATAACACTTATTGTGACATAACTATAATAGTTAGACATATGCTGTCGCGACACTTTTTGTAGATAATGATATGTTCTGCAAAGTCCTGGGTACATTATTTTGTTCTATCATCAATAGTTTTTGCAGCGCACACGATGTAAAACTGAGTACTAGAGTAGCAGCTGTCAGAAAAATAGACTTATCTATTAGTACTTACATACACATCATGCAATGGGAGGGGATCGTCTGACGAACTGCGTTCTGGAGATCCAATTTTACACCACTTTTTCAATCATTTGAGGCCGTCTCTAATGAATAGTGCGCTCGATATTGGCTTCCATTGCTGAAATCAATGCTGGCTTGTGCGTAAAGAACACCGATGTCAAGTATACCTGCACAAAGTAGAACAATAGTTTCGGAACGCACGATTTTGCGGTTCAGGCAATGGATTCGTTTCTGGAGATTAGCTATGTTGACGTTAAACTGTTCCCTCAATAAGACGATGGTAGATTCAGAAGTATGGCATGTTGAAACCAACCTTCCAGACCGTGTGCACAAACTTTATTAAACAAAAAATAGTTCAACATGGCATCATTGAGGTTTTAAAGACAAACCGTGCATTTTTCGGGGTATGTTGGTTGGTAGCTGATAGATCACCATTGGGCTGATCAAACGAGTTAAATCTGCTTATTGACAAAGTCACTGAAGCAGAAGTGACTGCCTCATCACTGAACAAAATCTTACGCTTAACAGGAGAATCAAACGCCCAATTGCAGTGTAATGTGTGTGTACTTAAAGTCAAACCATTAGTTACTGTTGCCACATTGAAAAACTTACCTGCTAAAAAGAAAAAAAAAAACATCCTTTATATGCTCCTATTTAGCTGCACTCTCACAGTTGTTGAATTATATTTACGTTTCTATAGACATATGTTCTAAGCTTCATTAGCTCTACCATATCTATGTACAAACGCTCATAGAAATGCCACACTCAATCACATATAACCCAATTTGAGTTTGGCCGGAGCTCATCTAAATTGCTTGGCAACACAATTTGCCACCGCAAAAGCATTTGAATAGCAAATTGAGCTGTGCCAGCAAAGCAAATGGGACCCTGAGGTGCATGTGAATAAGATACCCACTCGATTAAACATACATACATATACATATGTATGTATATAATACAATAAGATACTTATAAACGCACACTGGGCGCAAAGGTAGAGACACTTGTAACACATCTGTATGTGTATGTATAAAGTATCTCACTGCGGTATTTAAAGTATTTAGTTAAATTAAGCATTTTCATTTAAACTTACAGATGGCATATAGTGCTTGAGAATTAATGCAAATGCATTCCTGGCCAAACTTGCACGAAAAGTTTTTCTTTTGTTGCGTTCTTATTTAATACTTTCATTTTTTGGCACAATCCTAAAACAATGTACAGCAATTTGGCCAACTTTGGTTAAACAAGAGAAAATATATGTATATTAAGTTGAATCGAAGTTTTAATATACTTTACACAATTTAGAAATATGTTCTTCGAATGTTAGTTTACTGCAGGTGCTGGCTAATCTGAGATCGGGATGAGCAAATGAACTCTCTAAATTAAAAGTAAAAAAATATAAAACAGGTTGCATTGGGCTAGTGAACGGACCGTTAATCTAATATTCACTCAAGAAAATGCAACAAAAAAACAAAAAAAAAACAACTGATCCGAATAAAAAGAGGAACATAAAATGTGCGACCTTCTCTGAACATTTTAACCTAGCGCAAAGAGGAGTGTGCAGAGAAATGCAGTCATCTCCTTCTCCATTTCTCTGCTCTGCACTCCACTTTGCGCTAGCTTACAATGTTCAGAGGGAAAAGGAGAGAGAGAGAGAGAGAGAGAGATCGCATGTTCCTATTCGGATCAGTAGTTGTTGTATACGCGATGCATGTTCCCGTTTCTTGAGTGAGTATTACTTTTACGGATGTGCATAGATGTCGAATGCTCTAAGTTGCAAAGTCTCGAACTTTCTGAAACTAGATGGAAGTCAAACTCAAGGAAAGTCAATTTAAAACCCTTGAAGATTACTATGTCACAGTCACCATACTCAAAGATTAACACAAGGTATCATAATAGCCAAAAAAAAAAACATGCAACGCGCATTGATGGGATCCAAACCATCTTGTAGTTTATTGTATAGTTTATTATAATATAGCTTATTACATAATTTGTCGCTGAAAGTTTAAGCATACAATTGATGGAACGTGTTAAGGACACATTTCTTCTAGAGTTGATTGAATTTGTATATTGTATATTTTGAATTCCGAATGTTTAGCTTCAAACTTGAAGCACCGAAGATGCTTCAGTGGTCAACTTTTTTTTTTGTTTAGAAATATTAAACTTTGGTTTCAATGTATTACCAAAATAATATAAAGTTTGAGGTGTTTTTCTATCTACGCGCCTGCAATTCATGTAAAAGCTTATCAAATTCTGTTCTTAGGACAAAATTTATAATTTCTATTAATAAGCAAAGAAGTACCCAATATCTGCTACTCTATTTAGTTAAATATTCTATTATCAGAGATAGAAACTGGCAAAAGGTCCATGTTTCACGATTTTTGTTTCTTTAAATGTGGCATTGTAACAGAAGATGATTGTGTGGCTACACTAGGTTTCACCATAATGAAACCAATTTGTCTGTTCACATTCAAAATTTCAATTGATAAGATTTTTTCTTATTCAAAAAAATGAAGTAATATTTGCAAGATATACTCACAAACAAAATTTTCGTAACTAGAAACGAGTTAACAGCATTCAAAATAGAATCCCTATTTGTGTATTTAATCTGATATTTAATTAATTCTATATAGTTTATATTGTTTTTCGTTTCCATTTACATTTATACAGAGGTCGGCACTCGAAATGTTACCAACTTCACGCTGCTGTAGCAATCAAACGGCTAATGACAACGCGCTCTTGTTTTGTCAAGCATTTACAAGCCTATTTAAGTAGGTATGTCGTTTTACGTCGCAGTTAAAAAAATTATCGAAATGTAATTGGAAAATCGCAACCAGCCATTGTTAATGAGCTACGTCATTCACGTGTGAAGAGTATGTTTCTGTATTGGACCATTACACGTTACAATAATACTGGTAGCATCGAAAATCGTCATGGAGGTGGAGGTGGATATCCAAAAACAGCAGCGGCAGTAGATGTCGTTGGAAGTCATATACTTCCGCCGTATGCTGCAACTAAGGGCACTAATCTAAGTTGTCCCTTTGACGAACGCTCCTGAACCGCCAGAAAATTCGTACATCCGCTACTGGATTTATTTTGAATACACGTTTTCGATAATATTAAGTTGAGATGAGTACGGAGGCCGCTCCATTAAGGCTATATTTTCGTCCTTTATCTACTTCTATACCATTCGAACGGTATGCGCTGGGGCATTATCATGTTCAAATGTCAAAGGTTAGAATCCAAAAATGTTACAAAAGTGTAACGTTTGGCATTCATTTTAAATGAAACGAATTGGATTTTGAATACCTTATAAAATAGTATTTTTTCTCTTTTATGTCATGGAAGTAGTAGTTAGAATAGACTTGTTCATCCAAATTAAAGCGTTTTTCATTAGAAAAAACGTTTTGGTACCACTCCCTATTTCACAAAACATGATAGAACAAGTTGAGTCGGGACACTGCACATATATATACTAATGAGCGCATCCCGCCCAAATCGAAAGGGGAAAATGAATGCGACCTATTTTTCGCAAGTTGGCAGTACGCGAACGCATTTATTACTATGACTTACCACCGTTGACGAACAATGAGACATAATTAGATAGGGTGATCGCGTAGATGGTCGAAGTGGACTATTCTTTTTCTTTTTTTTACTGCAACTTCTTCAAAATACTTTGAACCTATAGCTCCACACACCACCAAAATATTGTAACAAGAAGAAGGGAGAGAAGAAAATAATTTTCGGCTTTGGGGTGATCAGGTAGGCAAGTGGATGAATCTGCCCTTGAAAATTAGGTACTTTTTGACAAACACATTCATTCCCTATTGAATGAGGAAAATCGACTATATAGATTTTCGAAGGTAAACGGGTAACCGGTGTTCAAAATAATCAATCAGACAAAATCCATCAGAAAATTGATCCATATTGGTTTCAACAGAATGGTGAGAATGTTCTTTGATAGAGGAAATGGGTATCGAACCATGACACACGAAAACGGCGCTGAGAAGTGTCATCGTCTTAACTACCTCGGCTAACGGGCACCCAACAAATGCAGTGGCCTAATTATAACCATTGCTTTGTCCATTTATTGTCGGTGTGAAGAAATTAAGAGCTGAGCTGAAGTTTGATTTTGCACTCAGGTTTTTTTCTCCTCTCAAAGATTGATTAATAAATTTGTTACTTACTTCAAGTTAAACGGGAGTTATTTGACATGCTGAGACTTTTGTACTTGACTTGAGAACAGATTTGTTCTTAAAATTAGATTTTTATACTTATTTCAAGAATTTTTTACTTATTCTAAGCATTTCAGCGGTTGATTTATAAATCGATCTCGTTCGGTATTTGATGCAAGAAAATTGAGTACGAATCGTGCTTCAAATTTTGAAGTACGCTTCTGAATAAAAACAAGAGTTTTAAGCAGAGCTCGCAAGAAGTGGTATTTTTTTACAGGCAGTCCCTCTTCTACGCTTTGCCAGCAATGAAATATTTAAAGCAACAACAACAAAAAAGACACTTTACGCTTCCACTTGGCTCGTTTTGCTCAGTTGCTGATGCTCAGTTGCTGAGAGTCGAACGAAAATGTCAACATCAAGCTATTATCGTAAGACAGCTTCATGTGTTTCTGTCATCGAGAAGCAAGAAACAGAAAACACCAAAAAATCAAAAAGAAGTGTTCTGTTGAGCGAGTGAGCAAGTCTGCTTAATTTTTTTCTGTCTTTTCGGCGATTTGAGCATATTTTGCGAGCTCTAGTCTCAAGCCTAATTTTTGAATGGCTTTTTTTCTGTTTACCTATCAATTTAAAGTAAAGGTCTATTGTGTTACAAACTTAGCAACATACCTAAACTGCCTTTGTTTGAAAGGTATGCCAAACCAAAAAATGTTAAAAAGCAGAAAATTCGCACGATTGGATAATTTTTCGATTTCATTTTGCGCTTCAACAGCTCGTAGCTAAAAATTGTTTCCGTTTTATTCCATTTTTTCCATCCATGAATTTTATAATTTTATTCGTTTTTCAGCGTATTTTGTACATTCATCTTATGCTTTAAAAACGATAAAAAAAAAAAATTGCCCATTGAAAGGTAATAATTTGACCAATGACGCGCAATTATTTGCTTTATATTCGCAGGCAATCTACTCCTGCGATATTCGATTAGTTTTTTTCTTCGATGACTTTCAATAGCGGCACGTTTAAGAAAACTTGTTCGTGTCTGAAATTATTTATGGTGTATGATGCAATTTGCTCCATGAAGTTAACACAAACCAAAATAACTTTAAGTATTTTCCATTATGCCAGAGTTGAAAGTAACTTTTACGTAAGTATTTCTATCTAAATGTTTGTGAAAACGTTTGTCATCCGCAGTGAATAAGTATTTTGTCGAGCTTTGATTAAGTTGAAAGTTTCCATTCATCCTGCAATTCGCAAATAGATAAGCAAAGTAATTAAAATGTGCACACTTCTACGAAACCACTTCTACTAACCTCAGTAGAATGGAAGATTCAATACTCTTTACAATCATCAAATCAAGCAACAAGTTACTATCAAGTCTTTTAAGTCTACTTCATTTTTTAGGTGGTTAGCCCGAAAAATTAAGTTTTATGTATAAAAATAGCAAATTGGGCGGTTGGCCTTAAAAGAAATACCTCTGAAAGTGGGCATAATATATCCATTAATAACTATGTAAAGCATCTGTCCATTAGAAGTCACCATATCGTATTTCCAAACCATCGAATTTACATACCACGTAAATCAGCGTTCTGTGAAATATGTTTTTCAAGCACTTTGAGCAGCATATGGTGTGCATCAACCACCTTTCGAGCCGACTATTGGTTTAAACGTTTACAAAGTCCAACTCGTTCAAGAATTGAAGCCACCAGACTTGAATTTACGCTTTAATTTCAGTCAATGGGCTCTACAACAGATGAAGATTAATGAAGATCCGGAAAATTGGACCGCCCGAATGAATAGTAAATGTCAGAGATTATTCTTTCGAGTCATAATAAATATTCCGGCATCCAAATATATTTTAAGTGTTTCACTTAAAATTTAAAAAACAAAAAAAACTCTAAATGAATCACCCGTTACAATATGTTCTACCCATCGTTAGCTATAGGACTTTTTCCCATCTTTTATACAGTATACGGATTCAATGTTGAAAAAATTCCTTGTCTTTTGAGGCGATCCAAGAATCGACCAAATTTTTGACTGCTTCGTAAAAAGTGAAGTGCTGCTTAGCCAGTCCATGAGTAAACGATCGGATCTAGTGGCAGATAGCCAGGTGAATACTGCGGCTGACGTAAGATATACCACTGAACTTTGGAGGCTGTTTCCTTGACGACTTTTGCAACATGTGACCAAGCGTTGTCCTGCTGAGATATCACTTTGTCATGTCTTTTGGCATATTGAGAGCGTTTGAGCTTCGATAGCATAAATTGTTGTTGGTAACGTTGCCCAGTGATGGTTTCAGAATAACGAAACTAGCGCATAGTAGATCACTCCGAGCTGATCACATTAGCTTCTTGCCATGAATGTTGAATAGTTGACCGTTGAAGTTGATGCATGGTCGGGCTTATTCCACAATTTTCTGAGCTTTGGATTGTCGTGGTGTATACACTTTTCGTCGCCCGTAATGATTCGCTGAAACAAACCCTTCCCGGTTTGGCGTTAGAGCAGTTGTTCGCTTATGAAAAAACGGTGTTCACCATCTCTTGGCTTGACAATTTCCTTGTTGTTGCACCATAACCGTGGCCTTGAGATGGTTCGAAATCGCTTGTTGAGTCACTTCCAAAGTTTCAGCGAGCTTCTCTTGAGTTTGATATGAATCTTGGTAAAACTCAGCGTCTTCAAACTTTATTGGCCTGCCTTCGGGTTCTTTGTCACTGGTGTTAAAATAGCCTCTTTTAAAACTTACTTACTATTCTTATTGATGGAGTGTGTTCTCCATATGCTTCGCAGAGCAATCAAAGCTGAACTTTTCTTCAAATTAAAACAAAAAAGCAGTGCGTCGCTCAAATTGTGTTTTGTTGGCACAAAGCTTGACATGGTTAGACCACAAAGAAAGTCAGCAAAATGACACATACTGATTTTTAGATGAAAATGATGACGTTTCAACATGAATGTAGCTACAAGATGGTCCGATGCGATTTAATACTAGTTACGTCATATTTTGTAAATCCTTCAATACATTAAACTGAGTTAACAAAATTTATTTTTGTGCAAACGCAATGGTTTAGTGGGTCCTCGGTTTCGGCTTCCTCTTCGGCGGTAGGACTATTTGTTCAGCATCACTCACAATTGTCGCAGACTGCAGGCATGTTGTCTCAGCCTAACAATCTCTGCATCGTACTCCACAGACAACATTACATTGGTTGAGTCAGAAACGACAGAGTGATTGGTCATGGTGGGTTCAAGTGTTCCTTACACGCCTTGTTTCCATCCCTAGTTGTAGTAGGTGTCAGTTGGTTGCCCAACCATATTTGCATTTGCAGATATTCTCTGTATGTTGGCTGGAAAGCAGAGTACCTGTAGTTATTGCAGTCTAGTATTTAAGGAGCATTGTACATTTGTAAAAACATCGGCTGCCCGATTGGGAAACAGTTTCAGGGATTATAATAAAAATCTTTAACGCCTCCAATATTCTAAAGTAATTCAACAAACACTGTTTTTGGTTTGCTGCAGATGAATGAGATGGTTTCGCAAATACTGAAACCACGAACGAAGAGAATACTCTTTGCAAATTCCAGTCTCTGTAATTCTCTTCCACTTCTTGGTTTGACAATGAATATATTCGTTTTTGGTGGAGTTATTGCAATAAACAAGAACAACAAACCAAAGTCTTCACCTATTATTGCTACCTTGTACTCGATGATTTTCTTTCAAGTCTACATCCTCCCTATTCAGTTTCTGAGACATAATATAAATGTTTTTTCAGAGTTTTCATTATGCAGACACAGTTGAACAGTTGACTGATTTTATAAGCATTGTGAGTGACATGACAGTGTTACGAAAAATAGGTATAAATTAATAATAATAATACTAATAATCAATTTGATCATGCTGTTCCAATTTTGTTTTTATTATTAATTTGATTTAAAGTTCAAATCGTACAATTACAAAATACGATAAAGTTAATTAATGTTATGTGCCATCATTAATGTTGACTAGTGGAGTAGCTGGTGAAGCATAAGCAGAGTTGCCAGATTAGTTTTGCCACATTTGGTATGTACCATAGGTACCAGCGTTCTGCTGTACCAGGAAGTAATAAGGCGATGCGTTATAAGCGTTGAAATTCATTACATTAGCATTATACTGTCCATAGTTTACTGGAGCAGCGTTTGCATAGAGGTAGACAGGTGAATAATTTAGAACATTTGCAGCGACGTAACTGGGACTAGCGTAAACAATCGATGTATTTGCGTAGTACGGCTGCAGTGGCTGGAGTGGCACAATTTGCTGCACTGGCATCACTGCCTGTTGTGGTTGATGTGGCAACACCTCCATACGAGTATTGTCATCATTGTTCTCCTCCAAAGTGGGCGGCAGAAAGCGTTTTATGTTTAATTGCCAACCTCTAAGTGTATGAATCTCCTTTTGAAGTACCTTATCAACCGATTTTTCCGAAGAAAAGGTAATAATGCAATATTCATTGCGGACAGAGTTTTGCCGGTCGTTCGGTATCTGTAAAAAATAATGAAATAAATAATAAAGTGTGAAAAAATGTTCAAAATTAACGAAATAGTACGAAAGAAAAATTTGAAATGAATACGCTAAATAATGCTCTAGAGCACGTTCGACTTCGAGATACACAATACGTGTCTAAAGGTACCTATTTGAGAAATAGATTCGTATGGAATAATATCTATGCACACTATCCCTTTAATAGATCATACATGACGCGTCCAGTTTTTGGGGTAGCCCCCATACACAAACGATTCACTCACTTTTGGTTTTTTTGTATGCACAACTTATAAAGGTATGCAACATATATGCATCCCGACCACTTAGATGCACGCTTAGATTTTAAAACTTTTGATAGAGGGTCGTGCATAATTTTATTGCACTTGAATTTATTAGAAATAATTAAATTAAAATTTAAAGGTATTTTATATAGAGCGGGAGTGGGACCCGGGTTCTTTACAGAAACTTCGCAACTGTATTTTAATGGGTGTTCCACCCAGTTTAAGGCTAGCCTTTCAATTTACGTTTAGGTCCTTTTACTTCGTTTACATACAGATAACTAGAAGAGAACTTGGATAGAGAACTAGCAGCTTTTTGAAAAGGGTTTAAATTGAAGTCACAAGCAAGTCGCAAGCAAAATCAAACTGCTGAACAGTTATTATGGTGGCTTTTTATGAACGGGTGCATCTTGAATAGCACACCCTGTATACTCCCTTTCCAATTGCTCATACCTCGAAAGCAGAATGAAAAAATATCTCTCTCTCTCTGTGTCAAATTGCAAGCATTTGTTGAAGTTTATACAAAAAATGAGTTGAGAAAAAACCTTAACCGAGTCGGAAAAAGGACAAATCAAAGCATACAAGAACGCTGGCCTATCTATTACCAATTTAGCTAAGAAATTCGAAAATAATCGATCTGTTATATCTATATTTTTATGTAATGCATCTAAATATGGGGAAAAAACAAGAAAGGCCGCACAAATAGTGTGCTTAGTAATATATTTGAGTATACCCGATCTAACCCCAGCCATCGAATCAACTTGAATCTCGATTTCACTAAATTATTTGGCCAATTTGTATGCATCCCCTCTAAACCTGATGTTTGAAATTTTGGAACAGAATGTGGCTCAACACAATACTAAAAAGTTGTTATAAAATCTAAAATACTCCAATTATCTTAAATTTGAGTAATGTTTGTGTTAAAAAGAATCACAATTCTCTAAAATTCTTTTTTTTTCGTTAGTGTCCTACTAATGGGACGCATCATACGAAAAACTTTCGCATTAAATCTTCTTTTCCTTCCTTGTCAAATTACAATTAAATAAACTTTTATTTTGGTAGTTTGGTAGCAGTGGGCGATAGAAAACAGACTTTAGGGACGGGAAACCACCATATAAACCTATCTTTGAACATTTTTTTTCGTTCTTATCGAGGACGCTTCACATACATTTCAAGTGATGTGTTCCGCATATTGTTTGGAGTAGTTGTCATACAAAATTACCATCTCAATTTATGTTCTTCGGTTTTACAAACATTTTTTTTTCCTTATAACTGCTGGGCTGACAAAAACCTATATTGAACCCTGCACGAGGGTGTTGGCTGGTCAATGGACACTTGGAATGAACGGGTCACACCTAGTGTCACATGCGCGCTTACAACCTAGGAAAAGCAGTGTGTAGCTAAGGTTCTGGCATAATATTCTTCAATGGCTTCGGCACAAGGAAGGTATTGAGATCAGACCATGGTCAGAGGTGCTTGGCAGTAGGCCTTAAAAGCTAGGGGTGATTCCGCCAACTTAAAAAGCGCGGACAGAGATGTCAGTACAAACGTCGGTGGGAGTCGAGATTGCTACCATCGGCGGGTGCGGTGGGTAGGAATCCCTCTGCTTGTCCCGAGCTGTCACACCTCTGTTGTGCTTGGTTGTGCTTGGAGTAGGCCATGACAATTCCAACACGACTGCCAATAACCAAAAGAACGATTCGGAATCAAGCTGTGGCGCAGTGCTGAAGTTGATGCAGACTCAGACTGCGAGTCGAACAGAATGCAGCATGCTAGAGACAACATTTTTCTTTAAAATAAAAGTTTATTTAATTGTCAAACAGGCTCTAGCTTGCATTATGAGGGCGTTGAGGTCCCTCTCCACAATACCACTGAAAAGGATGCTAGGATGCTTGGACAACTAAGAGCGTCTACTTGCACAGACGTCTGGAAAGAACGTAGCAAGAAACTCTCGCACTACCTGCTGCTGCTCCAAAAGAGAGACTGCAGATTGTTGGTAGGCATTCTAACAGGACATTGTCTAGTAGGCTGAAACTAGGCATAACCAACAGGGACGGTTGCAGGAAATGCAAGGAAACGGGATCCACGGAAACTCTGGAACACCTCATCTGCTGCTGTCCAGCAATTGCAAAATCAAGACTAAAATGCCTTGATACCACCGGGCTTGCGTCACTGAAAGAGGCGACCAGAAGGACTCCCAACAGGCTATTGACGTTTGCCGAACACGCAAAAATTCTACAGGACTACAACAGTTCCTGAACGACCTCCATCATCGGCCGCGCTAAGGACCTTTCAAGGGGTCAACCGGCGTAACCTAACCTAACCTAACCTAACCTATATCTGCAGAGTACCGGAGTTAACATTTTTTCTAGTTTCAGTTCTCTTCAGCGGGCCTTGCACACCAGAAAAATTCCAAGGCCTGCTACATCAAAACATTAAGAGCAGGCCTTGTTGCAAATTTTTAGATTGACATACTGCAACACATTTTTGGAAAAATTATTTCTCTAAGTCTTCAATGCTTACCTTAAAATTGCTAATGCTGCCAAACTTTTCAAAGTACTTCACAATCTCCTTTGCGGTAGCACGAAACGGCAAATTGGAGACGGAAATTCGATTGCTACTCCACTTGGAGCGGCTTACGACCAGATTGCGTCCATTTATAGCATGCACGCCCGCAGAAATGGCCCTCTGCACAGACTCGTCGTGTTTGTACAAAATGAACGCGTAGTTGCGTAGCACCCCAGTTAACAAATTGTGTTTCATGTATACTCTTTGTACTTCGCCGAAAGTACCGAAGTACTCCTCCAAGTCCCTTTTCGATATGGCGATATTTATGCCGCTCACGTATAGGCTGCGCCTGCGATTATAATCAACCGGGAGCTGCGCATCTACAGCTTGGCCTACATTGGCGTTGGTGACTTCGTAGTTCAAGGCATTGACCGGCACACCCGCATGCGGCACATTTGCGTTACCATTAAAAGGATCGAAATTCAAAACATTATTCGCGACTTGAACTTCAGCCGAAAAATATAAATTATTCATTTTTTTTTTCTTTATTTTTTCTTTTTTTCTTGGCTGTTTTTCGACTTTTCTTAAGCAAGTTAAACGAAAATTACAACGAAATGAAACAGTTTGACGTATGAAAAAAAGTGTTAACAACACAGAAAAAATTACAACTTCTTATAAGCCTAAATAAGTTGATTCACCTGAACGTGAACAGCACTTAAACGACACACTTCAAACACTATTGTAAAATACACTAATTTTAACCAAAAGTAATTGACAGAAGAGATGAACAGTAGAAAACTATTTAAACACATGAAACACATTCATTGTCGATTGTTCTTTCGTCAGCTGGGGACGTAAGTACGAGCGGAAGCAATATTTGCGGGGTTTCCACCAAACGCATTTCACATTTCGCATTCCACAACCGCTCGCATCCCGACAAAAATATTTCCAGCAAACACATTGCGTATCTCACATACGTTTAACAGAAGATTGTAGATTGCGTTGCGCCTATCTCCGTTTCTCAGGTTATCGCTCTCTAGCAGCTCGCGTTGCTCCCGGGTGCAAAGTTTTTTGTAGGCGGCGTCTTTCTCTGCGAAAAAGAGAAAGCCATGTTTTTCACCAAATACCGAATATAAATTAAATGAGGGTAGTAATAAATGCAAGGATTTTGTTCGATATCTCGGCTTATAGATTTCTCAAAACCTAACTTTTTACATAAATAGGCAAGCGCAAATCATTCACACCCTTTTTAACCCACTTGAACATAATATATTCGCTTAAATTTTTTTTTTTTTTGAAGGCTGCCGCAAAAAAGTGCGCCGTACACGCCCACTGGTAGATGCGTATGAATCGACCATCTATAAGATGCCACCATATCGAATTTCAAATTGATATTGACGCGTAACAACATGCAGACAGACAGACAGACAGCCAGGAGGACATGGCTAGATCGACTCGACTCGTCGAACCCTTCATTTTATCAAAACGGAATTTAGTGGTGCATTTTCGACACCTTTCGTAATGCCACTCGTAAGTTCAAGAATGAACAGTTAATAGTATTTTTATGCATTATAATG
>JAWNNQ010000691.1:0-30407 GCA_035044765.1 Leucophenga montana
AATATATCAAATAATAAATATTATGATTAATTTTTTTTATAAATATTACATAAAACGTTTTTTTTTATTTTACAAATACTTTATTATAATTTCATGTACATATTAAAATTATAAATACAAAATTAAAATTTTTGTCTTTCAAGGCATCAAAAGAGCTAAGATATTGAAATGAACTCTTGAATAATGCAGTAGAAATTCTTATAAGAATACAAATATATGTGTAAAAAAGTTGACAAACGAATAACTGAATCAAGCATTTTCATAACGTGCTTTCATCTTTTGTTTCATGTACAGTTTATAATCATCGCCGGGTACCATGATGGGCTTTGTCCCAATACCAGCAGTGTTTAAGCGTACTTCAGCCTAATTAAAAAAAAAAAAATAATTGAAATAAAATCAAATATTATAGATTGACAATGAACGCGACATTGCATACCTCAATAATATCTGTGCGACCCTGTTTTTTTTTTACCTAGAACCTGACCTTTGTCCAACCCTTTTTCTGCAGTAATCGATTGCCCACATTACAGGAACCAATAGGTAAGGTAGGCTTATCTGCGGGTTTTCGCGATTGCATCAATTTAATTTCATCCTCGAAACGATTACGACTGTGATTTGTTGGAGGTGGTTCGCTTTCACCGTACTTGAGACAACGCTCTTTGGTACGATCTCAATAGTTGCCTATACGGTAATTAGATTTTTGGATTTACCTTTATATACATACATAATATAGAAAGTTTTCGTTTTAGTACTCATTCATTCCCAAATTGGATGTGCTGATTAAGACCAAATACGAAAACAATAATGGTAGCACCGAGAATGTGAGTAGCATTGAATCTCGATTGAACAAAAATAATAATCGGTTTTTTTGCTCTGTAGTGTCTCGATCTCATTGAAAGAGAACCTACGACACGCTCTGTTGATCATGTGGATATTGCGTTCGATGAGCTATTGTATAATAAGCACTATAAGAGAGAAGTGGATCCAAAGTTCTTCAAATCAACAAAAAGAAGTAAATGACTTGCACTTATTATTGATATATATTATAATACAAATTCTATAACAAATACTCGTAGACCGCGGGCCGTTTATTGAAAGGTGGCGCGAAACAGATTCACCGGTAAAGTGCTCCTACAAAGTCGTACACGCCTCGTTCGAGGTTTGGGCTTTGCAGATCAAAGTTGAAGAATTCATTCAACGCTCCATACGAGATATACTGCTACTGGGACACCGACAAGCATTTGCTTGGATCGATGAATGGGACGGCGTGACACTAGATGATGTGCGCGCCTATGAGAAACAAAAGCATTCAGAGACGGTGAAAAGTTCAAAATGCTCCTGACAACATCAAATTGGGTGGAGATGAAGAGAGAGTGGAATACATACTGAATGACAACAAGTCCTCCAACACACTGGATGCTAATAGTCAGAATGTTAACAAAAATCTAATCGTAGTTAAAATTTGGTAGTTACCTTTTATATTAATAACGGTTTAAAAACAGTAATTTAGAATTATCTCTGCACACTCAAGAAGTTTATAAATTGTATACCAAAGCAGTATAAAAGATATTCTTTATTCCGGTAAGAACAAAACAAATTGTGTGTTCCGCATCGAACCAAAGCTTAATATATTGTTAACTATCTTAAGCACACATAACACACATACATACATATCTCATTAAAAAAAAATCCATAAAAAAATGAGATGTACTTACATATACCCGTATGTCTAATTAGAAAACTGTTCTTAGTTATTGTTAGCTATTAATTTATAGTGCATTTTTTAGCTGTACAGCTTTTTTGAAAATAAAAATGAAAGTTGTAAATGTAAAATAGTTTAACTTTGACAAAACGCGTCCAAAACGAGCGCTGATATTTAAAAATTCGCACCAAAAACGCTTGGCCGAATCAAAAAAGCTTAGAGTTAGTCAATACTTGACGAAATCCATGCTACCGCGTTTTTCGTACAAATAGTGCCGCCAAATTCACAGCGTTTTGTTAAAAGCTTCGAATTCGAAATACTCCCGAGACTTCTTCAAACAGTGTGGAATGATGCTGTTGACGCTACATACTAGACGCTCTCTTTGCTTACGTATTTCGCAATTGGACTTGCGTTTTTGCAATTGGACTGTCCACCTCTTCAAATATTCTCCAGGGCTACTCAAAATAATTTATTATAATTGTGATGTCGTGACATGCACTACTCAATATTATTCCGCCTATAACATATCTTGCCGTTTCGTATTTTCTTATGTATCGGTAAGTCGTGAGAACGGCCCTAACTCTGATGTCTGGTCAATAGTAACTCTAGCCAAATTGTCAAAATAAATTACACAGTTTTTTTACTTTATTTTGCACAGGTGCGTTACCGCAAACTCGAAAAAGTTTGAGGTTTACAAGGTTGTCGAATTTCCGAGTTTAAAGAAAGACCTCTAATGGAACGGTTGCAATTGTGCAAAATTTAAATCGATATGCAAAAGTTATCAAAATCGTCTTCTATGCAATAATTTTATTAAAATGTTTTATTATTATTATTTTTTTTTAATCAATTTGATTAAAATGCGGTTCGTCACAATTTGTCATTGCACAAGTGCTTCGTGAGAGTTGAAAATATTAAAGGTGCTGTTTGGACAGTAGATGAACTAGAATTTTACAAACGGCGTCCTCAGCGATCCACTGCAGCTCCTCCTGGAGTACTAACTTCGGCTAGTGGATTCAATAATTCAGGCGACTCAAATACTTTCATAGGTTTAAATTTTGATTATGCAAAAATATTTTTTTAATCTCAAACGTTTTATTCCATAATCGCTAGTAATTACTCAATCTTCGTATAAATTACTTTATTCTGAAATTTTTCTAACTCCATTAAAATTGTTTTCATTTGTATTTAACTTCTATCATTAGGACAAGTAATTACTCAATCTTCGTAAAATTACTTTATTCTGAAATTTTTCTAACTCCATTACAGTTTTTTTCATTTGTATTTAACTTATATTAATGTATGTGAATTTAATCGTATGCCTGTATTAATAATGTACTAAATATAAATATAACGTACCATAACCATTTTATTCAATATTCTTTATTTTTCTTCAACTATTACTCAATATATATTTTCATGACTATTCCTTTGAACTGAAATATCGCACGAAACTAAATGACTTTCGTATCAGAATGCTATACGCACCAACCTCTCTTTACACAATTGCTTTGTGCGATAGAGGATGACTTTGGTTAATTTTGAATGGTTGATGACAGCGAGTTTATTAAAAGGCGACATTTGTCTCGAGGTCGTCCACGTCCAGCCTCATCACCTAACTCAAACTTTGCCTGTGGTGTCGACGTCATAGACAAAGTACAAAATTCATGTGACAATTACTCTCAGCATTGCGTTAATGGAAAAAATGCAAGCATCGCCGATGGTGTTCCATACGAAAGAACATCACATGGTACTGCTGGTATTGATAGCGGAAATTTTTGTACTGGTAGCCATAAAAACTGTTGTCCTAATGATGGAAATATTCAGAGACATATTTGTGACGCAAGTAAATTTATGATTACAAAACATAACATTATGAAAGAAAATCGGTCCAATGGCAGTAGTGAAAATAAATGCATTGAATATAAAAGGAATAAGACTACTCATGGCAAAATCAGTGATGGATATGACTTGTTCAACTACAATTCACAGTAAGCAAATAAGCCTGACTTTAAAAAAAAAAAACCATTGTTTTAATATACGACAGGTAAATGAGATCTTTAATCTAACAGATCTTCTATTTGATTAAAGGATAGTGTCTCATTTTTTTTCAATGTAATATTTTTTATGTTAATAGCATTCAGGGCAATGATGTTGTCTTCTTTTACTCCAAACCTCGACTACATATGCAAAGTTTACCTAAGATGCAAGACTCCCACTGTTTTAAAACAGCCACTTAAGATACATATGTACAGTTAGGAACATAATTCATTTATAGCGCTTAACAGTACAATAATGACAATAGTGTTAATAGTGTCAATAGAAACATAAATAGCTCTTAAAGTTTAATACAAGGTGTCTCAAAAGAAAGTTCACATTTAAAAAATCAATAAAAAAAGTAAGTAGTTTATTGAAAAAATGTTTATTACATATTAAAATACACACTTTGGGAATTTATTTCTTAAAAATGATATTGTCCAAATGTAAACCGTTGCGTTCACGGCATTCATTTAATCGAGCACTAAAATTTCCTATAACGCCATTTCGTGACGGATATTTCTTTTTAAGTGTGCCAGGGAAGTCGGTTTGTTGCCGTAAACTTTAGATTTGACGTAACCTCACAGGAAAAAGTCCATAGGGGTTAAATCGGGACTTCGTGGAGGCCAATATATGTCACCTCTCCTGGACATCAATTTGCCAGGAAAAATTTAATGAACTCGTGGTAGAGTCCTGTTGGACGTGTTGTGAAGTTGCACCGTCCTGCTGGAAACATGTTCTTTGGTTATAACCAGGAAAGTTTTGCAGTTCAGGAACGAAGAAGTCGTCTAACATCTCCACATAACGCTCTGAATTCACTGTAACTGTGCATCCCCTTTCATCTTCAAAAAAGTAAGGGCTGATAATTCCTCGCGCCGACATCGCAGCCTATACGGTCACTTTTTTGCTTGTTTACATGTCCATTAAGATGGAAATGAGCTTCATCCGAAAACAAGATGTTGGTAAACGTTGGAAAACGCTTAATCATATGGTAACACTGTCTACGATTTCGAACGTTCTCGAAGACCTTGGACGCCCGGATTTTGATTTTTCCAGCGTTGAACCGGTCTCTTCAAACTTCTTGACCCATTTTCCAATGAGTCGAGTGCTAGGCGCATCATTTAAATGACGCACATGTCGAATACAGCATAATTTTCTCCGCGCTACAGTCGCTGAATTACCGTTTTTGTAAAACTAACGTACGCACAACGCACGGCCCGCTCCCGAGAAACGCTCCATAGCGACTAAATTTCCAAAAGCTAGGCTACCGATTGACATACCCCCCGCGCCCCTCGGAACGGTTGCGTTCACGCAACCATCAAATCAAATGTGAGCTTTACGAGTGTACATACAAACGTAGGTGTTCCTCAAAACACTTTCAGTTGTTAGTTCAGTATATAAATGTATTATATTAAAAATATATATGTACTATATTAAAAATATATATGTATAAGAATAACCGTTACAAAAATGGTAATAAAAAAATGTGTATAACCATACAGCACGAGCTAATATGTGAATATGACAACTTGATGGTAATTAAATATTAACAAATGCAGAATTTTATTTTGTCCTTAATTTTACGAAATAATGTTACACAATAAACTATAAATTTAAAAAAAAAAACTTTGTTGGGCTTTGATATTGTTTGAATTGCAAATTCATTGAAAGCATGGAGTTATCCATTTCGTGGTTTCAGAATCATAGGATTGTCATCCATAGTCTGTCACACACTGTCTGAATTTATAATTTCATTCATGTCGTAATATACGGGTATTTTTGTCCACTTCTCGTTGATTGCCCTTATATTGTTCTTTGGGTTCCGTTTTCCTACTTTATTTTTCAATATTATTTAGAAATAGGTTCCGGCACAGCAGCGATTTGTGCTTTGGATCGTTGCCCTGGTACAGCTTGTATTGTATTGAGCATGGCTTAAGTCTCGTCAGCAGAATATTCTTTGTTTGGCATGTCAATGCACAAGCACATCCGCTCTATTGGTCATAAGATATCTTGAACGAGTTGCAAGATAAGCATTATGAACAACAACAGTGACAGCACAGGCGAACGACAGCGACAACACAGGAAAAGCTGCGATCAGCACTTCCCCGCGGCAGCAACGTAAAGCTAGATTTAGTTTTAAGTTTTTTTTTTTTTTTATTAATTTACAATCTATCAATAAGACAATAAGTAAGTTAGTTGAAAGTTCATAATATAACAGAAATAGCTGTACTCCAGTGAGAACAGCTATTATATTCAAAATTCTATAAATAAGAGTTTATTTACAATATATACAAAATTTAATCTCTAAAAGGTAAATCTAACACATGATTTCTTTTATGTCTTCGAGTTGTATCGCTATTATCTAGTAGGCCTATTGCCAAAACATTTAAATGATCATGTAGTCTCTCAACATACCTTGTGCTTATTCTACGTATTTCATCTTTAATGTATGGAATATTTAAATCTTTGTGAATTTGGTCATTAGCCACAAACCAGGGGGCGTCAACAATAAGTCTAAGCGTTTTGGACTGATATCGTTGAAGAATTTCAATATTTGATTGGCTTGCAGTTCCCCATAATTGGATAGCATATGTCCACACAGGCTTTAAAATAGCCTTGTAAAGCCGAACTTTGTTCTCCAAACTAAGCTGCGATTTTCTCCCAAGCAGCCAATACATTTTTTTTTTGTTTTTATGTTGAGTTTCTTTGTCGTGCCTTTAATATGACTTTTCCAAGTTACTCTCCGATTTATATCGAGTCCAAGATAATTTGCGGAGTCACTATGAGGAATTTGTGAATTATTTAAAAATACTGACGGACAATCTCCTCTTCTCAGAGCAAATGTGTCATGTTTCGACTTCTCAGTATTAACCTTTATTTTCCATTTCTTAAGCCATCGCTCTATTTCAACTATTTCATTTTGAATATCTTGACATACTTCTGCCGCAGCGTCTTTAAATGCAATTATAGCTGTATCATCAGCATAAGTGGCTACTTGAACATCACTGACAACGGGAAGATCGGCAGTGAATATTGTGTAAAGGGCAGGTCCCAGAACACTGCCCTGTGGAACACCAGCATGGCTACTATATAGTTTCGATGTTTTTCCTTCCATTTGAACATAAAAGTGTCGACTGCTTAGATACGATTTCAATAAGAGGAAAAATGCCTGGATGCCACACTCGGTCAAATGCTTGTTGTATATCAAGAAATACAAGAAATATCCACTATACGATGACATTGCTCTGGAGTCCCATGACCTCTCCTAAACCCAAACTGATGTTCCGGTATTATATTGTATTCATCCAAAATTGGTAACAATCTACTCATAAGTATTCTTTCGAATACTTTGGAGAATGTCACCAGCAAGCTAATAGGACGGTAGGACGAGAGAATATTTTCAGGCTTGTTTGGTTTTGGAATCATTATCACCTCCGCACATTTCCATTGTGTAGGAAAGTGATCCAGCCTCAAAATCGCATTGTAAATTAGTGCTAAAAATTTAATTCACTTTTGAGAGAGCATTTTCGTAACTCTTCCGTCTATTTTATCATAGCCTGGTGACCTTTTTTGATTCAGTTTTGCGAATTCTTCTTTGATTTCAGACGCAGTAATTCTACGAATTGGCATGCACATTTGAAAAGGTACATCCAGAAACTCTATTATTTCAGTATCTTCAGGTGCAAGATTTGAATTTGGTTGAAATTTTGAGTGTAAATGTTGTGCAAATGCCTCAACCTTAGCTTTGGCGGTTTTACACCATTCTCCATTATGATTACGTATAGCAACATTTCGTTTTGCAGGTCATTTTAAATATTTGGTAGCTCTCCAAAGGCTGTATTCATAGTCTTTCGTGTTAGGATCCAGACTTTTGAAAAACTCTGCAGTTGCTTCATTTCTTACTTCGTGCAAGCGTTTTTTAAGTTGGAATGATGCTGTATTGTACCTAGTTTTATCTGCTGGACATCTACTGGTTTGCCAATTTTTCCGAAGCTTTCGCTTATTATTTATAAGGTTCCTAAGCTCAGCTGATATAAAAACAGTATTCGCTATAGAACTTTTGGCTGGTTCAGTACACAACAGACCTGCTTCATGTATAATGTTTGTAAATGATTCCACAGCCGTATCCACTTCTAAACCAGTTTTGAGAGATATATTAGCATTTAGTTTCGCATCTATCCAATCTTGAAATGCTAAAATATCTGTCCTAGATGTGACAATTTTATATTTATTTGAGAGTGCTGGAAGAGCAGTGCCATATGTAATTATAATTGGCGAATGGTCTGAACTTAGGTCGTAGTTGTCCGAAATTTCCAGATGATGCCGTGGTATTCCAAAATAAACTGCAAAATCCAAAAGATCCGGTATTTTGCGGGGGTCTGATGGCCAATACGTTGGTTGTCCCGTAGACAGTGTTGAAAAATTATTGGTATTTATGCATTTATATAGCTCCTTTCCTTTGGGATTTGCTAACCTTGATCCCCACCAAGGGTGTTTGGCATTATAATCTCCACCAACAATAAATTTACAACCAAGTTTTTTGAAAAATTTACAGTAATCTTGTTCTTTAAAACAAAATCGTGGTGGAAAATACACTGCACAAACTGTAATATCAAATGACATGCATTCAACATTAATGCAAGCAGCCTGTATAGCATTTTCTTTAACTATTTCCATGATATTATATTTAAGCCATCTTTTAATTAATATTGCAGCGCCGCCATGAGCTCTATTATCTGGATGATTTGCAACTTTTAGATCATATCCATGAATTTTTAAGTGTGTCCTGTTGGTAAAATGAGTTTCTGATACCAAGAGGATATCAATGTAATTAGATTTAAGGAAAAGTTTTACTTCTTCTGTGTGGTTGGAAAGCCAATTTGCATTCCATATAGCAATTTGAAGATCTACTTGCATATTTTTGATATTAACAGAGATATCATGTTGAGGAGGTTGTTTGTTAATTCAAACTGTTTGGCTAATAAACCTTCGATTCTTTGGAAAGGGTCTTCGTCATTTGAACTTCTGTTTTCTCGTAGTACTTGCGCATAAGATGGGCGGTTTCCGCTAGTATTAAACTCATTTGGTCTGTGCGAAGATGAAAAGCTATGCTCCTGAGGTGGTTTGCTTGAATGCTGACGAGAAGAATGGCTATTAGGCTTCTGGTTTGCAACTAATTCTTGATAAATTTTTCATCCCTTGTAGCTGGCAGCGTGATCTTGTAATCTCTAAAAGGTAAATCTAACACATGATTTCTTTTATGTCTTCGAGTTGTATCGCTATTATCTAGTAGGCCTATTGCCAAAACATTTAAATGATCATGTAGTCTCTCAACATACCTTGTGCTTATTCTACGTATTTCATCTTTAATGTATGGAATATTTAAATCTTTGTGAATTTGGTCATTAGCCACAAACCAGGGGGCGTCAACAATAAGTCTAAGCGTTTTGGACTGATATCGTTGAAGAATTTCAATATTTGATTGGCTTGCAGTTCCCCATAATTGGATAGCATATGTCCACACAGGCTTTAAAATAGCCTTGTAAAGCCGAACTTTGTTCTCCAAACTAAGCTGCGATTTTCTCCCAAGCAGCCAATACATTTTTTTTTTGTTTTTATGTTGAGTTTCTTTGTCGTGCCTTTAATATGACTTTTCCAAGTTACTCTCCGATTTATATCGAGTCCAAGATAATTTGCGGAGTCACTATGAGGAATTTGTGAATTATTTAAAAATACTGACGGACAATCTCCTCTTCTCAGAGCAAATGTGTCATGTTTCGACTTCTCAGTATTAACCTTTATTTTCCATTTCTTAAGCCATCGCTCTATTTCAACTATTTCATTTTGAATATCTTGACATACTTCTGCCGCAGCGTCTTTAAATGCAATTATAGCTGTATCATCAGCATAAGTGGCTACTTGAACATCACTGACAACGGGAAGATCGGCAGTGAATATTGTGTAAAGGGCAGGTCCCAGAACACTGCCCTGTGGAACACCAGCATGGCTACTATATAGTTTCGATGTTTTTCCTTCCATTTGAACATAAAAGTGTCGACTGCTTAGATACGATTTCAATAAGAGGAAAAATGCCTGGATGCCACACTCGGTCAAATGCTTGTTGTATATCAAGAAATACAAGAAATATCCACTATACGATGACATTGCTCTGGAGTCCCATGACCTCTCCTAAACCCAAACTGATGTTCCGGTATTATATTGTATTCATCCAAAATTGGTAACAATCTACTCATAAGTATTCTTTCGAATACTTTGGAGAATGTCA
This sequence comes from Leucophenga montana, assembly GCA_035044765.1. Taxonomy (NCBI): domain Eukaryota; kingdom Metazoa; phylum Arthropoda; class Insecta; order Diptera; family Drosophilidae; genus Leucophenga; species Leucophenga montana. The sequence goes on from JAWNNQ010000691.1 coordinate 10,023, forward strand.
CCAGCAAGCTAATAGGACGGTAGGACGAGAGAATATTTTCAGGCTTGTTTGGTTTTGGAATCATTATCACCTCCGCACATTTCCATTGTGTAGGAAAGTGATCCAGCCTCAAAATCGCATTGTAAATTAGTGCTAAAAATTTAATTCACTTTTGAGAGAGCATTTTCGTAACTCTTCCGTCTATTTTATCATAGCCTGGTGACCTTTTTTGATTCAGTTTTGCGAATTCTTCTTTGATTTCAGACGCAGTAATTCTACGAATTGGCATGCACATTTGAAAAGGTACATCCAGAAACTCTATTATTTCAGTATCTTCAGGTGCAAGATTTGAATTTGGTTGAAATTTTGAGTGTAAATGTTGTGCAAATGCCTCAACCTTAGCTTTGGCGGTTTTACACCATTCTCCATTATGATTACGTATAGCAACATTTCGTTTTGCAGGTCATTTTAAATATTTGGTAGCTCTCCAAAGGCTGTATTCATAGTCTTTCGTGTTAGGATCCAGACTTTTGAAAAACTCTGCAGTTGCTTCATTTCTTACTTCGTGCAAGCGTTTTTTAAGTTGGAATGATGCTGTATTGTACCTAGTTTTATCTGCTGGACATCTACTGGTTTGCCAATTTTTCCGAAGCTTTCGCTTATTATTTATAAGGTTCCTAAGCTCAGCTGATATAAAAACAGTATTCGCTATAGAACTTTTGGCTGGTTCAGTACACAACAGACCTGCTTCATGTATAATGTTTGTAAATGATTCCACAGCCGTATCCACTTCTAAACCAGTTTTGAGAGATATATTAGCATTTAGTTTCGCATCTATCCAATCTTGAAATGCTAAAATATCTGTCCTAGATGTGACAATTTTATATTTATTTGAGAGTGCTGGAAGAGCAGTGCCATATGTAATTATAATTGGCGAATGGTCTGAACTTAGGTCGTAGTTGTCCGAAATTTCCAGATGATGCCGTGGTATTCCAAAATAAACTGCAAAATCCAAAAGATCCGGTATTTTGCGGGGGTCTGATGGCCAATACGTTGGTTGTCCCGTAGACAGTGTTGAAAAATTATTGGTATTTATGCATTTATATAGCTCCTTTCCTTTGGGATTTGCTAACCTTGATCCCCACCAAGGGTGTTTGGCATTATAATCTCCACCAACAATAAATTTACAACCAAGTTTTTTGAAAAATTTACAGTAATCTTGTTCTTTAAAACAAAATCGTGGTGGAAAATACACTGCACAAACTGTAATATCAAATGACATGCATTCAACATTAATGCAAGCAGCCTGTATAGCATTTTCTTTAACTATTTCCATGATATTATATTTAAGCCATCTTTTAATTAATATTGCAGAGCCGCCATGAGCTCTATTATCTGGATGATTTGCAACTTTTAGATCATATCCATGAATTTTTAAGTGTGTCCTGTTGGTAAAATGAGTTTCTGATACCAAGAGGATATCAATGTAATTAGATTTAAGGAAAAGTTTTACTTCTTCTGTGTGGTTGGAAAGCCAATTTGCATTCCATATAGCAATTTGAAGATCTACTTGCATATTTTTGATATTAACAGAGATATCATGTTGAGGAGGTTGTTTGTTAATTCAAACTGTTTGGCTAATAAACCTTCGATTCTTTGGAAAGGGTCTTCGTCATTTGAACTTCTGTTTTCTCGTAGTACTTGCGCATAAGATGGGCGGTTTCCGCTAGTATTAAACTCATTTGGTCTGTGCGAAGATGAAAAGCTATGCTCCTGAGGTGGTTTGCTTGAATGCTGACGAGAAGAATGGCTATTAGGCTTCTGGTTTGCAACTAATTCTTGATAAATTTTTCATCCCTTGTAGCTGGCAGCGTGATCTTGTAAGCAGTTAACACATTTGGCAGGCAAATCCTTAACTTTCTGATACTCTGAAGTATAATGGCACATTGAACACTTAACGCATCTAAATGTTTTTGTACAATACGTCTTGGTATGTCCAAACTCTTGGCATCGAAAGCATTGTACAATGTCAGTTACTTTCCTGGGAGGCTCTACTTTAATTACTGCATTGCTTAGGTATTTCAGGTCATAAATTTCTGCATTGTTGTTGTTCGGTTCCAGATCAATAAAGAATATGTTCAATGGATGCTTGGTAATACGACTCCTAACATTGCTTATATTCCTTACGCAATGACCTAACTCTTCAATTTCATTTTTAATTGAGTCAATTGGTGTAAAAAAATGTAGATTTTTAACTACAACTCTAAAAGGACGCTCTTGTTTTAACTGGTAAGTGTGAAACAAAACCTTATCTCTCGTAAGTGTTCTTATAAACTTTCTATAACTATCCACAAATTTAACCATAACGCGTATTTGACCGTTTCGTTGGGACTTATAGGTAAAATCTTCTTTCGAAAGAGTTTTGGTAATATAATTTATCATACCATTTATGTCATTAACATTAGCCAGTATTATTGGCGGAGGCTTCGGAGTAGTATTTCGCTCAGTTGATTCCTCTTTGTTTTTTCCTATTTTCGCTTCAGCATTTCCAGTTTCCTCTTTATCATCCTCCGTCTCCTCACTGCTATCAAGAATCTCGAGTTCAGCAAAACGATTTGTACTTTTAGATGTACATGTGTCTAACAGCAGTTTTTTCTTGGAAAAATTTGGCGAGCTGCAGATTGACCGTTTGTTTGATTTTGTTGTTTCAATTCTTTGCCAATCCAAGCTGCTTCAATACCGCCGCCGCTACTCATGATGCTATTTTTAGCACAGATGCAGCAGGTGCAGGCGAACTGATAACGGAGGTTTGTTTTTTTTTTTGTTTTTTTGCAAAAGAAATAGTAATGTGTAATGCGTCGTTTGATCGCAATGAATACGTCTTTACACTTTCACAGTCCGATTGTAACTATACAAGGCGTAAATGGCGAAATTAAAAATGTGATATCTCCGTCAATTTTGAAGTCTCCACCAAAATCAACTCGTGAAAAAATAATGAATCATAAAATTATTATTAGAAAAAAATCGTAGAGGTGCTTATGAAAGAAAAAATGAAATAAAAAATATTTTGACTTTTTTTTTTATTAAATTTTCAAAATTTTGTAGACTTAATTTAGTTAAACAGATAAAAACAGATTTTTGAAAATTTTTAAAAATCCTTTGGCACTAAAATATCTTATATCTAACACTTAACATTCATGAGTTTAGTGACTAAATCAATATACCATTCACATTATGTGTGGAAAATATATATATAAAAAAAAAAGAATATAAAGAAGGAGCGTGTATTTACGACTACAATTTTGGCGCCATATCGAATTTCAAGCTTATATTAACTTAGCTTAATAAGTTTTTCATACAAATGCATAAAGGTGAGCGGTGGGTTTATATAGGGGCTACTTCAAAAACTGGACCACAGTAAAAATTGCGCGCACAATGTGCAACACATTCACTAAAGAAAAGCAAAGTAAAAATCTTTAAAAAGTCTCTGTTGAAGTTCGGATATGTACGAACATGTTACAATGCGATAGAATGGTTATAACAACATGTATAGCTAAAGTGTTGCAGCTCAGCTTGTATTATATGAACATATTTTTAGCCTCAAATAAACTACGCAAGTGTAATCACAGGACGCGGTTTAATTATTTATTTATTCCTCTGACATTATGCCTTCCACCGCCGGAGATAAACCAAGCCTTGATTTCCACACAACCACACACATCTACATGTTTGAACAGGTTATGGGCCCAGACCGGGTAGACCTGAGCGGAGTTGAATTTTAATTAAAAGTATAACCAGGTGTTTATAGGATTGAGACAGTAGCTACAATGAGTGCGATATACCAATCGACAAGCTCGATGAGACGAATTACGATTCGTGGTGCATTCAGATGCGCAGCGTATTGGTTCACGCTGAAGTATGGAAAGTGACTTCTGGTCAGCTTAAGGCACAAGGGGCCAAGCCTGAGGACAAATGGTCATCTCAACTGAATTATCTGAAGCATTGCAAAAGTGCAGTTGACGCTTGGAATAAGCTTAAGGAGGTATATCAATCTAGCGGGCCGGTACGTAAAGTGTTTTTGGACAAGCTAGCTGAGGTTGGCATTGAACTGCATGAGGAACTCGTCATTATCTTGCTATCAAGCAGTTTGAGAATTTCGTGATTGTGAGCACAAATTTTGAATTTCAGTAATTAACATTCTATCCCTGACCAGTAATGCCTCGTATAAATGTGGGGTGTCGACCAGTTTGCTTCTGTGTCTCTGTGTTAATTTCTACCTGTCTATTATTTGATTCAATTAACTTTGATTCTGTCATTCTCATTTTTTCTACACTATTTAATAAATTTTCTTTTGTTTTTAGTATGGTAAAACAACTGTTATTTGAGGTTGTCCTTGTAGACCATCCTCCCCTTAATGAGAACAGGCGTTCCTAGGTCTGCTTGAACAGTTTCCTAATGTTCCGTTGGTCTTGGCAAATACCTTTTTTCCTACATCAAATACCCTGTTCTGTCTGTTCGGGTTGTTTCTTTCTGTGTCTGCTGAGTCTTTTCGATTTCACATCTGATTGCTTTTGTGCATTCATCGGTGGAAGCATGTATTATGTCAATCGGTTTCTTGCCCGGCACGAAGTGGAGTGATCGGTTATACTCTAAGGCAGTGTGTAAGATTAGTTCGATGGTGTCGTCTCTTCTCTTATCAAGCTTAAGGCATCTAGCAATTTCAAGTAAGGTGCTACGAAAACATTATACTTTGCCGTTTGAGGTACTGTGGAGCGGTGGTGCGTTTACATCTACTCCGTATCTACTTTTTTAGCAACGAGTGTTGGTCTTGAAGTTAAAGGATACCTCATCGCAGTAAATGAATCCCTTAGCTTTGGGAGAGAAATTCATAATTAGAACGATAGGCGTTTTTAAGACTGCTATCGTACGAGACACTATTGGTTGCACCATTGCAAATTTGGAAAATTTTACGATACACGTAAGGAATTGTTTCTTGTCGATCGAAAAAAGGTCAATGTGCAGTATTTCGCCAGGGTATGACGGGATTGGCGTCTCTCCGAGCCCGCTGTCGTTCGATAAACGGTAGTCGGGAGCGATCCCTAAAAAAATGTAACAAATCGTTACCATATGTCGAGTCATCTTGAATCTAGGCTACCGCGGCTGTGGCCGCTTGGTCTTGGTCGTCAAAGACATACTGTAAAGTGTTGTGCACCCGCTGACGGCTCTGGCCAGTCATACGTACGGACCAATTTGGCCCAGTACGCTTTCAACATGGGTGTTGGCAGCTTGGCCTTTAACATAAAATGTACGCTGCCATATTTGTGACCTTGAAGGGTCTACATCCATGGGTTCTGCCGACTGATTGGCATTGTTATGCTGCTGTTTGCTTTTTTTTTTTTTTTTTTAAAAATGGGGTTTTCTTTCTTTGCCACGATCGGCCCCGTTATTCATTGCTGCAAACATACTACGTTCGATGCCAGCTTCTGTCTCCCTAGCCAGAGTTAAGGCGGATGGCAGGTCTTTCGGCTGAGCCGGAAATACAATTGATTTCAGACTTCTTAAACCCTGAAACGAAAGCGTGTGATGCATCGGCCCTGACCTCTTCGTCTGTTTCATGAGTCATGACCGCCCTGCCTGACCATCTCTAGCCCCTGTCGCAGGAGTCGTAGCGATGTCTTGTCGGTGTAGGTACAGTCCATTCTGGCTATGATAGCATCAAAGTTGAGTACCGTGTTATGCGATAGAAACAATGCTCTTGCTGCCCCCCTAATTTTGTTCCTTATAATAGCAACAGCCTGATAATGTGCGCTGCTGCCAACATGCGGCTTAAAAAGTTCGTATGCATCGGAGGCGGATTGTCTCCAATCCATCTTGAACGCCGTTAAGTTCGAGAAACGAATTGTTGTTGGCTGGCGATAAATTTATTCGTGCTGAAGGAATCGGCAATGTGAGCCTTGTGACAAAGTCAGGCAGAATCACACTCGAACATGTTCTATACGTTCCAGAGTTGAGAAGAAATTTCGTCAGTCAGCAGAGCTGTCAACAGAGGCTGCACTGTTCATTTTAATAACAAAGGCGCAGGTATTAAAAGGCAAGGAGCGGAATTGTTGTGTGTGTACAAATCAAACAAGTTGTACGTGTTTGAGGATCAACAAAACGTTTGTTGCGGTGCCGCGCATGTCAGCGCAGATATATGGCACATGAGATATGGACATTTGAATTACGCCAGTATGACAGATCTTGTGAAGAAGTCTTTGGTGGTTGGTATCAACAAGGTAAATTTTGATGAAGCCAATTCATGCAAGACGTGCATGAAGTGTAAAATTCACACACAGCAGTTCCCGAAGGCATCGGAGAATAGATCGAATCAGTTGCTGCATCTCATTCATGGGGATGTATGTGGACCAATGGAGAGGCAATCGCTTGGAGACTCGAGATATTTTGTCACGTTCATTGACGACAGGTCAAGGCGTATATTCGTAGATTTTCTCAAAAGTAAGGATCAAGTGTTCGAGAAATTAGTAGCGTTTAAAAGTCTAGTTGAACGTCAGACTGGCAGAATTAAGACAATACGAAGTGATAATGAACACGAATTCGTCAACAAGGCATTTGACGAATATCTTAGTAAAAATGGTATAGCGCGCCAGCTGACAGTTCCGTACAACCCTCAGCAGAATGGAGTGGCAGAGAAAGCAAATCGCACATTAGTGGAAATTGCGCGGAGTTTGCTAGTACATTCAGAAATGAGAGAATATTTATGGGCAGATACAGTCTAACAGCGTGCTACCTAAGAAACATATAACCTTCCACGGCTTTAAAAGGTGAGACTCCATACGAGGCATGGTATGGCAGAAAGCCGAAAGTGAATAACTTTAGAGTATTTGGTGAAATAGCCGTGGGCCTATAAGCACCATAAGACATTTTGAGCCAAAGGCACGGAGTATCGCATGATTGGTTATTCGAATGTATCGAAAGCCTATCGCCTCTATAATGCAGAGAATCGTCAGGTTGTTGAAAAGCGATATGGCATTTTCGATGAGCAGTCACACAATCACATTCAATTTGCAAGAGAAATTTGAAGAATATCAGCCGGAGGTGGTTGACAGAATCGACTACAGCGACGTGCAGGAAGTAAGCTGCGAATAAAGGCAATATACGTTGAGAAGACTACAATTCCGCAGGACTACGCAGAGGCCGTAAGTAGTGAAAATTCACCTTTTTGGCAGTCAGCCATGGATGAGTATGAAGCTTTGGTGGCCAACGGTACGTGGACAGTAGCAGATCTTCCGGAGAGACAGAAAGCGATTGGCTGCAGATGGGTATACACTATAAAGAAGACGGCAGCATCGAGCGCTACAAAGCTCGTTTGGTCGCAAAAGGATGTTCGCAGAAATTCGGCGTTAACTACAAAGAAACTTTTTAGCCCGTTTGTCGATATACGACATTACGTTTGGTTTTAGCTCTATCAACAGAGTTGAAACTTTTTGTGCATCACATTGATGTATGCACTGCCCACTTAAACAGCGAGTTGAGCGACGTTATATACATGCAGCCGTCCAAGGGTTATCACGCAGCCGTCCAAGGGTTTTTGAGGCTGAGAAAGGTGATATATGGTTTGAAACAAGCAGGAAGGGAGTGAAACTACAAGATTGAACGCTACGCGACATCGGGTTTATACAGTGCGACAATGAACTTTGCTTGTATAGACAGGACATTAAAGGTAATTTATGTCTACTTTTGGTTTACGTTTAACAGTTGCTTATAGCATGCCATTTCTGAAGAGTATAAAGTCAGGCATTGCCTGCAAGTTTGAATGCGTTAATAAGGGCCCTCTTCAAATGTTCCTGGGCATGCAGGTTGATCAGCGAAGTGACAGAGCGTTGGTCATTGTGAGTAAATCTCTTTGGCAGACAGGCATCAACACCATTGGATGCAGGTTTCCAAGTGTTATGCGACAGTGAGAGTTGTCCGACCGTAGATGTAAAGGCGTATCATTCAGTCATCAGCGAGTTGATGTAGTTAACATTAACAGCAAGGCTGGATATTTATCATTCGGTGATAAAGTTGGCCCAACGCAACAATAATTTATGTTGAACTGGAGCCGATATCGAAGCTACACGAACTAGCAATTCAGTTTCATTATCTACTGCCTTTGATAGCTCCTTTGCTTCTCTATTCTTTTTGCTTTCGGATTTATCCACAAACTTTGGAAGGCGTAATCTTAGTTGCCAAAATAAAATCAATTCTTAGCCAGTGAGCGTTTTGTTTTTGGAAGACCTCGATCTTTCTGTGGGACTTGTTCCATCTTTAAGCCAAATTTTTACAGAAAGTTCGGACTCTCTTTCAGAGATGACCCTTCCTCATTCAAAATATTTACATTTTTCCAATTTGACCATTTTACATCAATCCACACTTTCGCAAGTTTGTTATACTGCAAACGGAGGTTGCCTACGAAAAAATGACATAACTCAAAAAACGTAAAAAATTGCAACATGAAATAAATGAAATAAACTCAAAATTTTACATTTAACATGTCTCTGACAGTAAAAACACGGCAAACATTTATAAAGCTTATCCAAACCGCAAGTTTATGAAAAAAAATTTAATTTGAGGTTAAGTCACAATGATGAGTTTTTCGCATTAAATCAAAAAGTAAACTAAAATATGTCGACTAACCTGTAGCATACCATCACTTTTATTTTCCATATTTGAATTGTATTATTACAGCTGTTACTCGTTTTTTAGAAAAACAAAGTACATAGTCATTTAGCTTAAGGTTATGTTTATCAAATTCTAACAACAAAAATACATATGTATATCAGATGTAACAGCCATTAGTAGGACGCATTAGGAAAACTAACTAATTTTGCACAATCTGATATTTGCAATGTTATATCTCCTCACACGAAATTTCCACAGAAAAGTATAATATATTAAAATTAACCCAATGTACTATAATTCCAAATATAAGCATGAAAATTTGATTTCAATCGCAAAATGTACTCTTCAAAATTTATTTTGACCTATATTTTTTTAAGTAGGTATTATTCAACATGTTACAATAGCTTGTGGTATTCAAAAGACCTTTCCAACGAGCTATTACACTTTGAAATATATTAAGCCGTTTGGCCACAGTAACCAATTAAAATTAAAACTTTTTTGAGCTCTTCCCGCCAATAATCCGCCATTTTGAAAAAATTGTAAAACAAAATTTTCTTCGTTTTATGTGTACTAAAATCATGATGGATTCAAATAAACTATTTCATTAACACGTTAAAAATTCCAAAATTCATACTCTTGGGTGGGTGGAGCGATTTTTCTGATTTTGGGCTCATGGGACTTGTCTCGGAGTCAAGAATAAATAAAAAATAAGTTTGAGGTGATAGCCCTAGGGTGGTTTTTAATGGTACATAACACGTTTCAATTGGACTTGCCAATAAAAACTTCGATTATGCGCGTATAATATAGTGCTCCTGCTGCAGCCACACTGAAGTGGGCTTTCGTCACTTGCGTGGACTACCATACACAGCAATCAATCATGCTCGTACACTAATGTACGCAAATGACGTCAAACTATGTTTGTCGTATTCTGGTGATTACCAGCATAGTCTACTACAAGCAGATTGGTGTATAACGAATATAAATACTAAAAATATTTCTAAATGTACATGTACTACCTTCCATCCTAATATTATGATAATATTATGAGTAGGGAAACTTGTATTAATGATTTAGGCCTTCTTATGGACCTTAAATTGAGCTATAACAATCATATTGTTCTTATGATAAATAAAGCTAAAGGAGTTCTTGGTTTTATAAAGATAGAATTTGATGACCCTTATACTACTAAACTTCTGTAGTGTACAGTCAGTCAAGTCAGCACTTGACCGTCCGATCTTAGAATTTGCGTTTTGTGTTTGGAATCTACATTATGTAATGCTTAAGCAACTGTTTAATTTAATGTAGTTGAAATAAATAAATAAATGAGACGAAAAAAAAATTTTTTTTTTAAATTTGCTAAATACTATTTTTATTTTAGATTTGTTTTGTATTTAAAAAAATGCGTTTTTTTTAAATTGTTTTATTATTATTAAAAAAAAAGAAATTATTTATTCTTGCACGTGCGCCAATCGCTGGTAGAAGGACTTACAAAATATAAAAAGGCAACTTTTGTAAACGTCGCAAATAAATACAACCGATTTTAATGTTTTGAAAAAAAAAAAAATAAGAATGGAGATATCGAGCTAATGTATTTTGTGGAATTTGAAATTTTAAATAAAAAAAGAAAAATTGTTTAAAAAGGAAATCACATAACAGCAGCCTTCTTGTCCACTGCGAGAGTCCGCTGATATCGTACGCGCAATTAGTTTCAACCAAATAGTCGCCCGAACAACACCGCAGTTTGTTTGTGTACCGTCGTGTCGCACTAAACGTATTGTATGTCTTAAAATAGGTTTAACCGCAAACATATAATCAACTTAAAAATATCTAAAATATAAACTATTTTATTATTTCGAACATAAACAAAAATTGAGGTATCGTGTAATTAAATATAAGCGATCTGCGGATAGTCAATAAGAATATATGTCCAATTTGTAAGTCTGTAACTCTTATTTTTCCTGAGATCTATTGTCTCACACATTCAGACGGACCTGGCTAAATCGACTGTTTCAATCCTGATCAATAAAATAAAAACTTCAAACAAACTTGTCTCCTTTTGGGTAGAGAGTGTACAAATAAGTTCGAAATCCAAACTTCACTTGAACTCAATTTATTGCCGTGTTACATACCATTGAAATGGTAGCGAAAGCGTAAAACGGGAATTAACAAATCCTGGCTCATCTGAAACAGCCCTCACTTAATGACATCGCCGGTACAGTCAACTAACCCTAATTTTATTGATATGTGGTCGCTGGTTTTGGTTTTTATTTAATAAATTGCTTAACACTCATTTTTTTTTAAATATGTGAAATATGTGATTTTAATTATCTAGAAGCATACCTCTTTAAAAAGGGCATATTATTTTTTAGATATTCCAAAAATTGGAAGTAATAATGATTTACATATCAAATCAGGCACTGCATCAAATAAGCTGTGAACTACGTATGTCACAGTGCGAATCACAAGAACAACTGCAAGCAGTGAGACAGTCACCAAAATAATAATGAACCGCACATACCATTACTTTCGCGCTCTAATGCAAATATGTATATAATTTATACTTAAAGGCAAAAGAAAATGTTTATGTACATAGCAAAAACAAAATTTTTTTAAATAAAAAACAAACCACGCCAATTACTATACTCTTGGCCAGACCAATAGCGGAAAATAAGGTAATTTACCCGGGCCCGGCCTGTTTAAGGGACCGGTACGAATTCGATCTCATTTGTACGTTAATTTGTTTGAAATGCTCTTAATATTTCCATGTACAAAAAGGAGCTTCTAATTTTTTAGACGGACCTGCTGATTGGATCTCCAGAGTGGGGTATAAATAATTCTTCAATCGAGAATGATCTACTTTAAAATACCCTGTACCTTGTCTAAGGCTCCTCATTTGAACCTTAGATTTGTATGGAGACCATATTCAATAGTTGTCCGATCTGAACGTATGTGTCATATTTTACTAGTTTTTACGTAAGATATACCAAAATTTCATTTTTTAGCTTAATAAAATAAAAAAAAACCAAGAAAAACGTTAACTTCGGATGAACCGAAGCTCTAATAACACATTCACAAGAAATTTTAAATCGTATTGTAAAACATAAATGTGGGGGTTTAAATAGGGTCTACCCCAAAAGTGGGAGGTACGCGCACATTAATATATGTGTATGAAGCGACAATATATAAGATGCCACCATATCAAATTTCAAGCGAAATCCTCCACTAAAATCCACCAAATCGAATTTCAAGCCAATATTGATTTAAATAAAGATTTTTTTCATAATAAGTATGGTAGCTACGTAGCTACCCCAAAAAGTGTGCGGGACACACCCATTAGTCTTTGTATGTTAAGCGACTGTCCATAAAAAGGCACCATATCGCATTTCAACCTAATATTGGCTTTAATAAAAGTTTTCCGTTCAAAAACACAAAAGTGGGCAGTAGGTTTGTATTGGGGCTACCCCAAGAGTGGGCGTGTCCTACTCATTAATGTATAAGTTAAGCGTCTGTTCACTAGAAGGTACCGTATCAATTACTAAGTTGATATTGACAACAATAAAAAAGTTGTTCATACCTGAAGTCAAAAGTGGGCGGTGGGTTTGTATAAGGGCTACCCCAAAAATGGGCGTAGCGGGTCAATCTTGAACCTCTATTAAACTGGAACAAAAGGAGTGCATGTCTAGAAGTGTATTTCAACTGGATAGGATAACATATTGGACCCCTAAAAATAAGTAACAACATACAGACGGAAAGGGCTAGATCGACTCGTCGAGTTGATTAAGAATATATGTATATACTTTTTGTGGTCTATAATGCCTCCTTAAATGCGTTACAAACTTTAAGACAAACTGATAATACCATTGGTATACAAAAAAAATTGACACAAATACTTAGAAATTATATGGCGTTTATACCTTATAGGTGTTCGAACTGAACCTACGTAGGATATTTTATAAGGATTGATGTAAGATTCGCGAATTTTTGCATTTGTACCTCAATTAACAACAGGAGCAAAATAACTTTCATACTAAAAATAGGTGGAAGTAAGTTTGTATGGGGGCTACCATTAAGTCTGGATAGCCCTTTGATTTAATACTTTGGAGTGAAAATAACTTTGATTTTTATTATGAAAGCATAATGTTTTTGTTGTTAATTAAGCTGGAAACGCCAAATTTGATGTATATTATGTAAATTCTAATAAACATCCCACAAAAAGGTTTAAATCGGACCAGAATAGAATATAGCCCCCAAATAAATCTATGGTTCGATAAAGTATATATACTTATGTACCTATATTATATTAACTTAAACTAGATAAGTGCTGCATAGATATATGCTATATGGTATGGCAAGGACCACTTGTACATTATGTACTGATAGAAAAGCGTAGAACAAAGAACAAGAGACAAAGCTTTGCTGACACACATGCTATGCGGTTAAAAACAATAACAAAACTATATTATTTACTATATGAGACACTATAGCTGTGCAGCACTGATCTAGATTCTCAATACATATTTACCATTCTTCTATTGAATCCAGATGGAGCATTGCGAAATCCTTTAATGGCCTGAAAAAGTCCGCCACCGATGCAACCCATGGCAAAAGCACCGCCACAATCATCAACGATTCGATATGGACATGGTTCACGAGCGTATTCCTCCATGTAAAATTCTTATCTAACGATATAATAAAATTTTGTCTACTTATATAAGTCCTATATAACATTTTTCATTTCATGTTCAAAAACACACTTCACTCACATGTTGAAGACAAACACAAAATTTCGTAATACTAAAACAGGGATCTAGCACAATTACTGTGTTCGATCAAATCACAACCACCTTTTACTGAAGGGACGCAAATTACAAGCACCAAGAAGTCAAACAAGCCTGGATGAAACGATTAACTTTAAACACATGGGTGATTTGTTTCCAAATATTCCGAACAGGGTAGCGCTGGAATGAATAATATTTTTAAAATTCTTTTTACAATCGAAAAAATGGAAGTAACTCGATAAACGAAGTAATCCGAAAAACATTTTAACTCTTTTTCGTAAACATATATCGCCAAACAAAAGTTTGCGTAACACCACTAATCATTGTTTATACAGATAACTCATTTCATACGAAAAAGTGCAACTTCAAAATGCTTCGACGACAGGCCCCAAGATCTCTTTTACTCTCACAATTGAGAAAAAAAGAGAGCTATTGCTGAGTGAGCGATGAGACTGCTCCCAGACCAACAATGCGTGTGTTCGAAATTGTGTATAAGTAAACACATACATACATATATTTTTGCACGTTGCTTTATTTATTTCCTTTACTTGCGCTGGTCGGTAGCACCAACGGATTTTGTTTTCATTGATTTAAGATCTTGCTGGTGAGCTAAATATAGTAATATAGGATTTTTTTAAAATAGTGAAATTTCCAAAAGTTATTGGGTACATTAAAATCCAATCAAACTATGGCGATAATGGTGAAATATACAGAAATCCAAGAGGATACCTTTCTATAAACGTCCAAGCTATTTGCAATGCAAATGCAAACCATACATCACTTAGTACCAAGGGAGGATCCTCAACATTTTTCGAAATATCCGCCTAAAATTTCAAGTATAGAGCGGACAATTTGGAAACATTGTTATCTTAGATGACAGCAGACAAACTGTGCAAGAACATGATGACCCCTTTTACTAAGTCCACACACCTAAGCCGAAAAGTTGTACAACTTTTCGCAAATTCGCAGTCAGAATGTAATTGAGTGCTAGTTTGAAGTTTGCAAACGGCAATTTTCCGCTATTAATGGAAATGCAAAAATATGATCACGAAAATAGTAATCATTGCGTGCGGCGTTCTGTATAATATTGCATTAAAATCGAAAGGTCCACTTCCTCTAATGGACGTCGAGCTCCCACCAGATTCTTAAGATACTTTGCTCGACCTCTACGAAACTAATATCACTCAAAATTAAGGCTCAACCACAAGATCTCTCTTCATTCAATATTAGTAAGTTACGAATGTTTTTATTCTAATGGAAAAACACTCTGCTTAAAATAACAAATTAAAATAATTATTGTAAATATATAATTTAGTCAATTTTTCTCTACATTTATCGCATGCCCATATATTTTCTGACATATTAGTCGCTTGGATATTCATACTCAGGAAGGTGGTATCATATTAAGGTTTAGACTCTTGCTGAAACTTAGTTGAAAAGATTTTAGGTATAAATACATAAATCTTCGGTTAAAAAATGACTGCGTATATCGAATTTAAAGAAAAAGCAGAGGTACTTATGTATTTTTGCAAATCATTTGATTCATTTAATGGCCTGGGTCAGATCTGGAAAGAATGTCTAGTGGCTTTATCAACCGTTCTTGTAGATAAATCCATGACAGCTGAAGAAAAAGATAAGGACGGAAAAGAATTTCAAAACATGTACAATGCTACAAAGGGTAATATGAGCAATCTAACCTAAATCTGCAGAAAAAAGAATTTGCTGCCGCTCTAAGCTCCACGGCAGTTGTTTCCCAATCCCTAGACTTATCCCATTTAAAAGTGCCTACGTGCGACACCGAAATTTTCACTGGCAATTATAAAAATTGGCCGTCTTTCAGAGATATGTTCTCAGCCACCTATGAAATTAACACCCAAAGCTCGGTCAGATTTTGTTCAAAACGCAAAGTTCTGCCGTAACTGTCTCTCCTTGCAACACCAGTTAAAGATAGGCAGTAGCTTTTACAAGTGTAGGCACTGCCAAAGACCTTGAATGACACTATGCTACATTTTGGTGGCCCAAAATTCGACCCAAACAAGCCTTCTACATCTTATGCTGCTGCTTTAGTAGCTGAGGCTGAAGACTGCAAAAGGGAAGATTCCGGTCGAAGCACTAATTTTCAGCAAGTTGAATAATTTTGTGCCTTCCATCTTGGTGCACTAATCACATTCAAAAGACCTGAAAAGGCTTCCATTGGCCAATTTCTTCAGGCCAGCCCAAGTGGACCTTGTTATAGGTAGTGATATTATCCTCCAAATTATGCTCAGTGATACTAGGTATTCATTGAGTAGAGCCCTTTTAGCTCAAGAAACCATTCTCGGCTGGACACTCAGTGGTCCTCTTCCCTGCATGACTTCCGTTTTTACTACCGCGACTTGTACAGATTCAGAGTCGGATCACAGTGTCGCACTAAGGAAGTTTTGGGAACTTGAGGACATTTCAGCAAATCGACCAAACTTTGGAAGTGACGCATACTGTGAAAAATAAGAGACAACATATCGCCAGCCCAACCAAAAACCGGCTCCGGTTTCGTATTGAATTCCAAACGCAAACTGCTCTATTTTCCGCACGCTGTGCTGCCATGGCACAATATCGTGCGAAAATCTCACGTTAGATCGATCACATGGCTGAAACTCATCCCGAAGAAATCAGCAACAATAGCATCTGTTTCTCATATTATCTACCGCATCACGCAGTAATACGACCGCAGAGTTAATCTACCAAATTCCAGGTAGTATTTAATGCGTCAAAACATTCTCTTATTCGTTATTATTCTTATTCTCTCTAATTCGTTATAGGATATTCTCAATTAGCGCTTCTATTTGTCTTTACTGGTTATATTGAGAAAATGTATCGCCAGATTCTCGTACATCCCGATGACCGCAAGTTTCAGCGAATTTTGTTTCAGCCAAGTTCCAGCTCGACTGTAAAAGATTTCGCTTTAACCACAGTCACATTTGGCGTGAACTGTACCCCATATCTGCCCATTCGGACTATTCACCAGTTATCTTAAGACTGCCAATAAACTCATACGCACGTATCAGTGCTTCTCAGAAATGAGACTTATGTAGATGATGTTCTCTCAAGTGTCCATAATCTAGAAAATGGGCAAAACATCACTACAAGAAACTATATCCGCTTTATCCACAGCTAAGTTCAAGCTCAAGAAAAGAACCGCAAACCACTCAGAGTTTTGCTACAGTAAATTTAGCTGGATGGCAACGATTGGGACGAAGCAGTCAAGCCAATTTCTCGAATGCGTTGGAACTCGATTTCAGTAAGCGTCCCACCCATTCAGGCTATCCTCATCCCTTGGTGGATTGATTTTTCCCCAACACATAAAATTCAAGTTCATGGGTTTTGTGATGTCTCGAAAAAAACATATTGTGCTACATATTGTATCGCTCTATGGATAGTAATGGCCAGTTCTTTACTCATCTACTAGTAGTTAAGAGCAAAGTGGTCCCGTTGCG
This sequence comes from Leucophenga montana, assembly GCA_035044765.1. Lineage (NCBI taxonomy): Eukaryota > Metazoa > Arthropoda > Insecta > Diptera > Drosophilidae > Leucophenga > Leucophenga montana. Next base: position 26,914 of record JAWNNQ010000691.1, read on the forward strand.
CACATTAGTTTGCCTCGCAGCTGCTCTCTAAGCTAGTTAAACATGTGCTTACTAAGTCACAGCTGGACAATCTAAAAGTGGTTTTATTGTCGGATTCCATCATCGTTCTCTCATGGCTCGAAAAACCTCCACATGTATGGAAACATACATAGACAACAGATTTTCTCTCATTCTCGACAATGTTACTAACTCACCATCGAAAAACATTGACTACAGAGAAAATCCAGAGGATCTAGGAACAAGAGGATGCTCTACTCAAGAGTTGCAGAGTAATCCGCACCGGTGGAACGGTCCATCAAAGCTTACTAAATCAGCAGAACAATACTCAAATAACAAACGTGACCGCTCCAGAAGCACTGAAGGTGGATTCGTTTCATATATCAGCGCAGGAGGATGCCCTCGGACGTTTTGCATCTACCCACAGGCCTTGAGAGTATTCGCATATGTATTTCGCTTCGGACAGCGTATTCAAAAACGAATTGTCGAAATCGCAAACCCATTGCGAAAAATTCGGCTTTGAATCCATTTTTAGATAAAAATGGGATTCTTCGCGTCAAAGGACGACTGGCTAACTCTGCTCTGGTTATTAGGTTCGATATCATAAAATACTAAATCCCAAAAACAAATCTTTAAAGTTACTCCTTGAATTTACGCATATCACGTTGCTCCACGCTGGAAACTAACTTTTGCTCAATGCTGTGAGGCGATAAATATACATACCCAAATTAAAAATCCCATTAAGTCATGTATCTCGAGGTGCAAAACTTGCACTTTATATAAACAAAAATTAGGAACACAAATAATGGTGGCACTGCCATCAGAACGCATCATTTTCTCTCTCCCTTTCACATATACTGATGTAGACTTCGCTGTCATTTTCAACTAAAAGCTACATCGCATAAACATTCACCGTGTTTGTGTGTTCTCGACAAAAGCGGTGCACGGTCAGTGATCTCTCTAGTGAAGCTTTTAGTGCCCTTTTAACACGGTTTGTTAGCAGGAGAGGACTACCCAAAAAAGTTTTTTTTCCAACAACAGACGTAACAACGTCTGCAAGTAATGTCCTTCAAAAATAATTATCTCAATTCCAGAACTTTCGCAGATAAAGAGATGAGCTATTGCCTCCCACGGAATGGCGCCTTGGACGAGTAATTAGACGAATTGCTGACTTGATCGAAATATTCGTGTGGATTCGCACACAGCACAGTTTGGTTACTCGTCCCGTAGTTAAACTTTGTAGAACCAACCAATGTAGAATGACTCACTCACTCACTCATTCATTTTCTGTTATATATCTCATATATACGCACATTATAATAATCCATAGCCAATCTTACCTTCACAATAACTGTACCCAGTTGCTAACAACGCACCTAAGGAAAACAATATTCTGTCACTTATATTTGTTTTCTCCACAGCTCAAGGTACACGTGCAAGCTGTGCCAAAGGATGCATGTAATTCTATTCTGTGGACGGTTTTTAGCTATGTGCTTCTACAGAGGCGAAAGACGGAAAGTATGGCTACTGCACTAATTGCTTAGTTCGCTCACACACGCTGGGAAGGTGCGGATCGAAGATGGTATGTTGGCATTTCGCCGGTCTACATCATACGTTGCTTCATGCCGAACCGCAGCATACGAATCGACCGCTATAACCCGTACAATGTAAGCTAAAGTCGTGGCGTTAGCTACAGCCGCAGCCGGAGATGGAATCGAAAGATGGAATGTGGAACATACGAATTTTTGGCGCTTGTTCCATTTTGGGTGAAACGATCAAACATTGCAAACATTTCCCCCCATCTAATGAGAGCTCAAGAGAGTAACTTTCTTAAGCATGCAATGCTTGACTCCCGAAATATTAAAATTCAAAAACAAAACATGCTTACAAAAAAGTCAACGTGAGAGAGGACATAACCAACAGACGGAAATGTTTTGGTCTTGGGTCGATGTAAACATACAATGAAATAGATGAATTTGATTTGTCGTATTTCTTATTTACATCTTGAACGTTTAGCCCATGGTCGATAATGAAGCGTATTCAGCATAGCTGCTCTCTTTTTTGTTTCGGATTATATGTATCTTAAAAACTGAGGGACTAGTATTAATCCAGACTGATCACGAATATATATACTTTATGGGGTTTCTGATGTTTCCTTTAAGACGTTGCAAACATTCTGACTAAATTATAATAACTACTATTCACTCTCCGTGTGAAGAGTACAATATATTATGTTTATTTCTACATGTAGTAGGAAAGCTTGCATCATAGATCAGGTGTGCAGCGGAATTGGTAAAACATACAAGATGTTGTTTTTGTTTAAAAATTCTGCGCAGCACAGTAGCCGGCGGTACAGATTTAAACAGAAATAGGCGCAGACAAATACTTGAAAGCATTGACGGCATGTGCAGAAGACTGAGGCTAATTGCAAAAGTGGTGTATGCTTTTTAATTGTTTAGAATTGTTTTTTATTGTTTATTGTTGATTTTTATTTAAATTATAATGAATATTCACGATCTTGGGACTTTACAAATTTAAAAAAATATGAAAATCAATGCAAAGAAATTATGGTACCATTCGTTCCAATTCGATCAAAAGGGGTTATTTTTGAAATGGTAATTATAGCTAGGCTACTAAGGTACCCAACGTTTAGCTGACATTTAGACCTATCGAATGACACACCCATCATAGATATTTACTGTTGGGTGTAGCCAATATTTTTAAAATATACAAACATTGCGTCTGTATAGAGATCTCTCAACAGACGGCCATTTTTATGGTTTGGGAAGCAACTTTGAACAACAACAACAAATGGCGCAATTAGAAACATTTTTCATTAAAAATATACATTTAAGCGTAATGATCAATGAAAATTTTAAATGAATAAGAAAACGTAAACTCTAGTGAAAAGAGAATTTTTTATTCTTTGTTTTAAATCTATTTCCAGTTATATTTAAATTCATTCAATTATTCAATTTCCAAATACATAAATCTGAGCAATGAAGCGACGGTACCATTCGTTCTAATTCGATCAAAAAGGGTTTATTTTTAAAATGGAAATCATAGCTAGGCTACTAAGGCACCCAACGTTTAGCTGACATTTAGACCTATCGAATGACATACCCATTGTTTGGTTTAGAAAATATTTTGTGTTTAAATTCTGCAATTTTTTGTGTTTCAACCAAAATTAGTGAGCTGCCATCTAAAAATTTCCCAAAATAGCAACAGAATACGAGAGGATTTTTTTAAGACGGAATTTTTTTTATGAACCTTGAATGCAAGAAAAAAGAATAAAAATGTACAATAAATAAAATACAGGTAAATAAAATACCATATTAAAAAATAATGATTTTTGTGCAATATTCAGTTTAAACAAAATTAACAGAATATGATAGAAGCATGTTAATTGTGGATTTTCGTTCTGGAAGAAAGTTTTCCAATATTTATAATCATTAAAATAAAAATGAAACAATAATAATTATTCTTGATCTTTAATT